>PVKP010013860.1:7042-54514 GCA_004027715.1 Plecturocebus donacophilus | reverse complement strand
AAAATTTTTCTAAACTAGCAAGGCATGACAATACTCAACTCCAGGCAATACAGAGAACCCCACAAAGATATTCCTCAAGAAGACCAACCCCAAGACACATAATCGTCAGATTTACTTGGATTGAAATAAAGGAGAAAATACTAAGGGCAGCCAGAGAGAAAGGCCAGGTTACCCATAAAGGGAAGCCTATCAGACTCACAGCGGATCTCTCAGTAGAAACTCTACAAGCCAGAAGAGAGTGGGGGTTAATATTTAACATCCTTAAAGAAAAAAAACTTTCAACCCAGAATCACATATCCAGCCAAACTAAGTTTTATAAGCCAAGGAAAAATAAAATTTTTTGCGAACAAGCAAGAACTCAGAGACTTCATTACCACCAGGCCTGTTTTGCAACAACTTCTGAAAGAAGCACTATATATAGAAATGAACAACCAGCATCAGTTATCCTAAAAACTTATCAAAAAGTAAAGAGTATTACAACAATGAAGAATTTACATCAACTAACAGGCAAAGAGCTAGTTAGCCTTAAATAATAGTATTAAATTCACATATAACAATATTAAGCCTAAACTTAAAGGGATTAAATGCCCCAGTCAAAACATACAGTTAGACAAACTGAATAAAAAGTTAAAACCCATTGGTACGCTGTATTCAGACCTTTCTTATAGGCAAGGACACACAAAGACTTAACATAAAGGGATGGAGGTAGATCTACCAACCTAATGGAGAGCAAAAAACAAACAAACAAACAAAAAACCGGATTTGAACTCAGACCTGGAACAAGCAAATTTAATAAATATTTACAGAACCTACCACTCCATATCAACAAAACATATATTTTTTTCAATATTATATCATACCTATTCTAAATGATCACATAATAGGAAATAAATCACTTTTTAGTAATTGCATAAGCATTTCACAGATATAAATGAAATCCTGAGCAATAGAGCAAGATTCTCATTCTCTCTCCCTTTCTTTCTATTTTCTCTTTTATTCTATTTCTTTCTTTCTCTTAAAAAAAAACTTCCCCTCTCTCTTAAAAAAAAAATAAAATAAATAAAATAAAATACCAAAGTTCCCAGCAAAAAAAAAAAAAAAAACAATAATCACACAATAGAATTGTTATAAAAAAAAACAGAAGAAAACACAGTAGTAAATCTTCATGACCTCATGTTAGGCAACAGTTTCTTAGATTAAGACAGCAAAAGGATATACATCAAAAGAGAAAATATGTAAATTGAGCTACATCAAAATAAAATAAGTAGAATTACAAAAAAAGAGAAATGTTTAAATACAGTTATCAAAATATTTTTAAACACAAATTTGTGACATGGCAATATATGTGCTTCTTTATTAATTCATTAAATAACAAAATCTAGCAATGAATCTAATAAGTACCTAATTTTAATCTAGAGGCCTGATTTTTATTTAAACTTACTGCTCACTTGACCCAAAGCCATGTAGTCCCTCCTAGAAAAGACAAAAGTATCTCCACTTTATTCATTAATAGCTGATTAGAATCTCTTATCCAGAAATAGGCAATGAGGATCTCAGAAATCAACAGAATCCTCTACTTCAGTGAATTTTAATCATTCCGGGATGTGCAGTTTCCTTTGAAAATATAATGAAAATCCAGAAAAATGCAAAATTTTCAATAGTCTACATACAAATTTAGTAGATCCACTGACTACATTAACTTCATTCACAGAATCAAGTTTAAAAATCCCTGTTTCATTAAATGACAATATTGGACTCAATCTGCTAATCTTTTAATATGACAGCTAAGCACTGCTACCTTGTAGAGCAAAAGGAAAGCTTTCATGGAATATCTGAAAGGCCAAAGAGAAAATTATAGGATTTACTAACAGACTGAAGAAGGTTCACTCAAAAACCACTGAAAGCCAACATTGTAAGACATAGCTCTCCTTTTAAAAATCTCATGTGCTAGTAAAGAAAGAGATTTTTATTTTTTTAAAGTGGCAATTGTTTAATAGCACAGCAGCCTAAGGCAACAACGCCAGTTACAGCTAACAAGAAGCTGACAAAAAAATGTAAAGGAAAACATGGGTAACAAGATGTCCATAGGGGGCTCTGAAAACCTCCAACATAGTCCTAGGGATCTAGAAGACTGTGGACACATACAGGGCTCTATGCATGCCCAGAAACATCTGAGAAGGCCCTAATCTCTCGCCTCTGGCTAATCTTGAGCTCTGCACAAGCAGTAAGGAATAGCCAAGGCAGAGTTTTAAACTGAAGGAGCATTGGAGTTGTGTCACGATACATGAGTACCTTAGCAAAGAGTGGGAGACTCACAAATTCAAGGCATTTGATAAAATCACTGTGCAATCATTAACTGAGCACTAGGCTGAGAATAGACTTCAATGGCTTTATAAGACAAAGAATACAGGCTTATCATAATCAGCCAAAGAAAGTCACTGAAGAAACACCAACCAAAACAAAACCTGGTGGGAGAGGCTCAAATGTTCACATTAACCACATTACATGTTTTAAAATGTCTAGCTTTATCAAAAAATACAAAACATGTAAAAAAGCAAGAAAGTATAGCCAATGTATAGGAAAAAATATACCAATAGAAACTGTACTTGAGGAAGCCAAGATGTTGGATTTACTAGACAAAGACTAAACCAGCTATTTTAGAAGTGTTTTAAATATGACATATCCTATGTCAAAGAACTATAGGAAACCATGTCTAAAGAATTAAAGGAAACTATGAAAAGAATTTTTCCACAAATAGAAAATATTAATAAAGTGATAGAGATGATAGAAAAAAGAATCAAATTGAAATTCTGGATTTGAAAAGCACAATAACAGAATGAAAAAGTCACTACAGAGGCTCAATAGCAGATTTAAACTGACACAGAGAATCAACAAACTGGAATATGGATCAATTAAGACTGCTAGGGTCAGGCATGGTAGCTCACGCCTGTAATCCCAGCACTTTGGGAGGCCAAGGTGGACAGATCATGAGGTCAGGAGTTGGAGACCAGCCTGACCAACATGGTGAAACCCCGTCTCTATTAAAAATACAAAAATGAGCTGGGCGTGTTGTTGTGTGCTTGTAATCCCAGCTACTCAGGAGGCTGAGGCAGGAGAATTGCTTGAACCCAGGAGGTGGAGGTTTCAGTGAGTCAAGATGGCACCACTGCACTCCAAACTGGGTGAAAGAGCAAGACTCTGTCTCAAAAAGAAAAACAAAAACAGAAAGAAAAAAGGATGAAGAAAATTGAACAGAGCCTCAAAGACTTGCGGGACATCAGATGTACCAATATACACATAATGGAAATCCCAGCAGGGAAGGATAAATGGGAAGAAAGAATATTTGAAGGATAAAAACTTACCAAATTTGATGAAAAAAATTAATCTATACATCTATGAGCTCAAATAACCCCTAGCAGGATAAATACAAAGATATGTACATCATAGTCAAACTGACAAAGTGAAAGACAAATAATGAATCTTGAAAGCAACAAGAGAAAAATTATTACACCATGTACAGGGGATCTTCAATGTGACAATAATTATTTTTTTTTAAATCAGAAACCATAGGCACTAGAAGTCATTGTGATGACATATAGAAAATATTTAAAGCAAAAACTACCAATCAAACAAAACTATCCATAAATAACCAAATGGGATTTATCTGTGGAGTGCAAAGTACCTATCATATTAACAGGTAGAACAAGAAAAACCCCATGAACATATCAATTGATGTAGAAAAAGCATTTGACAAACTTCAACATACATTTATGATTCTTTTAAATAAAAAAGGTCTCAATACACTAGGAATAGAATGTAACTTCCACATCCTGATAAAAGGAATCCACAGAAACCTACAACTAATATTAAATTTAGTGGTGAAAGACTGAAGGCTTTTTGTCTAAAATCAGTAATAAAGATAGTATATCCACTCTCACTACTTCTAGCCTATGTTATGCTGACAATTCTAGACAGTGAGATAAGAAAAAAATCATTAATTATATACAGATTGGAAAGAAAGAAGGAAAACTGTCTTTGTTTGGAAACAATATGATCTTATATAAAGAGAGCCCCTAAGGAATCTACCAAAAACACTTTCTAGAACAAAAAATTAGTTTAACAAGGCCACAGAATACAAGGTCAACATAGACATCTCAATATGTACTAGCAATAAACCATTGGAAACTAAAATTTTAAAAGACAGTACCAGCTATTATCTGAAATAAACTAAAGTCCCATTGACAATTACTGCAAAGAAAATGAAATACTTAGCTATAAGCTTAACAAAACATGCACAGGACCTGTACACTGAAAATTATAAAGCACAATTAAAAAAATACTATACTGTATTTGGGGATTAGTAGACTCAACAGAATAAAGATATTAACAATCTTGACAAAGAAAATTAAAGTGGAAGGAATTGCGCTACCTAATTTCAACAGTTACTATATAGCTACAGTCATCAAGACAGTGTGATATGATGCAGAGAGGGACATATAGATTAATGTAACATAACAGAGAATTCAGACATAGACTCTCACAAAGATGCCCAGATGATTTTTTCTTTTGCATTAAAAAATAAGTCTAAGATATAATTCATACACAATAAAATTTACCCTTTTAAATTGTATAATTCAGTGGTTTTTAGTATATTTGAATATATGTGCAGCCATTACTACTATCTAATGCCAGAGCATTTCTCATTGAAAGATAAAGCCCCATACCCCCTATTCCCTTCTCCCACCAGCCCCTAACAACCACTAATGTACTTTCTGTTTATATGGATTTATCTATTCTGAACCATTTCACAGAAATGAAATCACAGCATACAGCCTTTTGTGATTGACTGGCTATTTCCACTTAGCATAATGTTTTCAAGGTTCATCCATGTTGTAGCATGTATCAGTACTTCATTCCTTTTTAATGCCAGATTATATTTTATTGTATCAATGTGCCACATTTTGTTCATCCATTTATTGGTTGATGGACATTTGGGTTATTTTTATTCTTCAGTTATTATTAAAATGCTGCTATGAAAATTTGTATACAAGTTTTTTATTGGAGACATGTTTTCATTGATCTTAGGTATATACCTAGGAGTGGATTTGCTGGATCATATGGTAGCTCTATGTTTAACCATTTGAGTAACCTATCATACTGCTTTCCAAAGTAGCTATACCATTTTACACACATACAAGCAATATATGAGGGGACCAATTTTTCTACGTCCTCACAAATAGTTGTTATTATCTGTCTTTTCTTATAATAGTCATCCTAATGGATATAAGGTGGTATCTCATTGTGGTTTTAATTTGAATTTTCCTAATGACTAATAATATTGAGAATATTTTCAGGGACTTGTTGGCCATTTGTATATCTTCTTTGGAGAAATGTCTACTCAAATGCTTTTCCCATTTTTACATTGATTTGTCTTTTTATTGTTGAGTTGTAATTATTCTTTATATATTATTATACATGTTCCTTATCAGATATATGATATTAAATTATTTTATCACATTCTATGAGTTATCGTTTCATTTTCTTGATGCTGTTCTTTGAAGTAAAAATGGTTTTAATTTTGATTAAGTCAAATTCACCTGTTTTCTTTTGACACTTAGTTTCTCATGTCATATCTGAGAAATTGTTGTTTTATCCAAGGTCACAAAGATTTACTCCTAAGCTTTCCTATTAGAGTTTTATAGTTTTTATCTATTAAGTATAGGCCTATCATCCACTTTGATTTAAGCTCTGTATGTGGTATAACACAAGTGTTTAACTGTACTCTTTTGAATGTGGATATCTAGTAGTCCAGCATGCCCCAAGTGATGTTCGGCAAAGGGGCAAAAGCAGTTCAATGGAGAAATGAGAGTTGTTCTAACAAATGGTATCAGACCAATTGTTCACTCATATTTTTAAAAAGATCATACTGAATGGGCAAAAACTGGAAGCATTCCCTTTGAAATCTGGCACTAGACAAGGATGCCCTCTCTCACCACTCTTATTCAATATAGCATTGGAAGTTCTAGCCAGAGCAATCAGGCAAGAAAAATAAATAAAGGGTATTCAATTAGGAAAGGAGGAAGTCAAATTGTCTCTATTTGCAGATGCCATGTTTGTATATTTAGAAGACCCCATCGTCTCAGCCCAAAATCTCCTGAAACCGATAAGCAACTTCAACAAAGTCTCAGGACACAAAATCAATGTGCAGTAATCACAAGCATTCCTATACACCAATAATAGACTAACAGAGAGCTAAATCAACAGCAAACTGCCATTCACAATTGCTACTAAGAGAATAAAATACCTAGGAATACTACTAACAAAGGATGAAAAGGACCTCTTCATGGAGAACTACAAACCACTGCTCAATGAAATAAGAGAGGACACAAACAGATAGAAAAATATTCCATGATGATGGTTAGGAAGAATCAATATTGTGAAAATGGCCATACTGCCCATAGAAATTTACAGATTCAACACTATCCCCATCAAGCTACCTCTGACCCTCTTCCCAGAACTGGAAAAGACCACCTTAAACTTCATATGGAACCAAAAGAGAGCCTGCATAGCCAAAACAATCCTAAGCAAAAAGAACAAAGCTGGAGGCATCACACTACCTGACTTCAAACTATACTGCAAGGCTACAGTAATCAAAACAGCATGGTACTGGTACCAAAACAGAGATATATACCAATGGAACAGAATAGAGGCCTCAGAGGCAATGCCACACATTTACAACCATCTGATCTTTGACAAATCTGACAAAAACTAGTAACGGGAAAAGGATTCCCTGTTTAATAAATGGTGTTGGGAAAACTGGCTAGCCATGTGCAGAAAACAGAAACTGGACCCCTTTCTGACACCTTACAGTAAAATTAACTCCAGATGGATTAAAGACTTAAACATAAGACCTAACGTCATAAAAACCCTAGAAGAAAACCTAGGCAAAACCATTCAGGACATAGGCACAGGCAAGGACTTCATAACTAAAACACCAAAAGCATTGGCAACAAAATCCAAAATAGACAAATGGAATCTAATTAAACTCCAGAAATTTCTATACAGCAAAAGAAACAATCATTAGAGTGAACCAGCAACCAACAGAGTGGGAAAAATTTTTTGCAATCTACCCATCTGACAAAGGGTTAATATCCAGAATCTACAAAGAACTAAAACAGATTTACAAGTAAAAACAGACAAACCCATTCAAAAGTGGGCAAAGGAAATGAACAGGCACTTTTCAAAAGAAGACATATATGAGGCCAACAAATATATGAAAAAATGCTCATCATCACTGGTCATTAGAGAAATGCAAATGAAAACCACATTGAGATACCATCTCATGCCAGTTAGAATAGTGATGATTAAAAAATCTGGAGACAACAGATGTTTGGAGAGGATGTGGAGAAATAGGAACACTTTTACACTGTTGGTGGGAGTATAAATTAATTCAACCATTGTGGAAGACAGTGTGGCAATTCCTCAGGGACCCAGAAATAGAAATTCCATATGACCCAGCAATCCCATTACTGAGTATATACCCAAAGGTTTATAAATCATTCTCTTATAAAGACACATGCATATGTATTTTATTGTGGCACTGTTTACAATAGCAAAGACCTGGAACCAACTCAAATGCCCATTGATGATAGACTGGACAAGGAAAATGTGGCACATATACACCATGGAATACTATGCAGCCATAAGAAACGATGAGTTCATGTCCTTTGTAGGGACATGTATGAATCTGGAAACCATCATTCTCAGCAAACTGACACAAGAACAGAAAATCAAACAACACATGTTCTCACTCATAGGCGGGTGTTGAACAATGAGAACACATGGACACAGGGAGGGGAGCATCACACACTGGGGTCTGTTGGGGAGGGCTAGGGGTGGGACAGCATGGGGTGGGGAGGGTGGAGAGGAATAACATAGGGAGAAATGTCAGATATAGGTGACGGGGGATGGAGGCAGCAAACCACATTGCTATGTATGTACCTAAGCAGCAATCCTGCATGATCTGCACACATATCCTAGAACCTAAAATACAATTAAAAAAAAAAAAAGAATCTCAACATAAACCTCTTCCATTATAGAAGAATTAACTCAAAATAGATCACAGAACTAAAGGCATATCTTACAACTATAAAAGTTGTGGAGGAAAACATAAGAGAACATTGTCATCACCTTGGGTTAGCTGAAGATGTCATAGATATGACACAAAAAGCACAATCTATAAAAAAATTATAGTTTTATAAACATGATAATTTTGACTCTCAAAAGTAAAATTTTGCTCTAGTAAAGACATCATTAAGAGAATGAAAAGACAAGATACAGACTGAAATAAAATATTTGCAAGTCACAGATCTAACAAAGAGATGGTATCTAGAATATCTATCTATCTATCTATCTATCTATCTATATATATGTGTGTGTGTGTGTGTGTGTGTGTGTGTATGTGTGTATAGATAGATGATAGATAGTTGATAGACAGATAGATATAAATGGGCCAAGGATCCAAAGAATACTTCATCACAGAAGATATACAGATGGTAAATAACCATGTGAAAAGATGCTCAACATCATTAGCCATTTGGGAAATGCAAATTATAACCATAATGAGATCCCACTACATACCTGTTAGAATAAGTAAACTTTAAAAACCTGACAAGCTCTAAAAAAATACATAGAGCAATTAGTGAAAATGTAAGACAGTATAGCCATTCTGGAAAAACAGTTTGGCAGTTTCTTAAAGTTTAACACACACTTGACACACGATTCAGCAACACCACTCTTAGATATTTAAGTTAGAAAAATTAAACCTGTATTTAGACAAAAACCTGTGCATGAATGGTCATAGCAGCTTTACTCATAATTGCTATAAACTGGAAATAACCCAAATATTCTTCAGTGAGTAAACAAACCATTGTACATCCATATAATAGAGAACTACACAGCATATGATTGATACATATGAAAACACAGATGACTCTCAAAGGTGTTATGCTGCGTAAAATGAGCCAGTCTTAAAAAGTTACCTACTGTATGATTCCATTTATATGACATTTTGGAAAAGCTAAACTATAGGGACAGAAAACAGAGCAGCAGTTGTCAGAGGTTAGTTGGGAGAGTTTGATTACAAAGAGGTAACAATAGGGAATTTTGGAGGATGATAGAAATGTGTATCCTGATTGTAGTGGTGGTTACATCAGTCAATACAGCTCTTAAAAATCCTAGAAATGTACACTAGGGTGTGTGTGTGTGTGTGTGTGTGTGTGTGTGTGGTGATTATATTGGTTGTTACCTGGGTGTATATATACCTGTCAAAACTCATCAAACACTTTAAATGGTTGAATCTTATTCTTTGTAAATTATGCCTCAATAAAGTTGAATTTTTTTTAAAAAAACAAAGCCTCCCACCATAATCGTACTCCTTAAAATAACTACTACTGACAGTTTAGTGTGTACTTGTCTAGAACATGTAAATATGTAATATAAAAGATTTTCCGGTTGTATAAACTGGATCATTGTACATAATATTGTGCTTTATATTGTTTTATTCATTTAGAGGGCTTGAACAGATGCATATATATATATATATGTACATATATATGTTTATGGATCTACATTTTAGTATTTATATTTAATACCATTTTGTAGCCATAACACCATTTATTTAACCAGTTCTACTGTTGAATATTTAGGTTGCTGCCAGTTGTTTTGCTACTATTATCTGTGTGACAGTAAACAGCCCTGTACATATTTTTATAAGTATATAGATAAGATATATTTCTAAGAGTAGGGTAACTGGGTGACAGGGTATGTATGATTTGAATTTATATAGCTATTGACATATTGCCCTCTATAGAAGTAACTAGAAAGTTTAGAATGAGAAGTGGGTATGTCGTGCAGTTTCCCATCCCAAATCCTTGAACTTCTGTCTTTCATAGGATCATGCTGATATTGAGTGGAAGTTTGCAAGGACGAAGCTCTGGATGAGTTACTTTGATGAAGGTGGCACCTTGCCACCTCCTTTCAACATCATCCCAAGCCCCAAGTCATTTCTATACCTTGGTAACTGGTTCAACAACACCTTCTGCCCCAAAAGAGACCCTGACGGTAGACGGAGAAGGCGAAACTTGAGAAGCTTCACAGTAAGACTTTTTTAAATTATGAATTTTTTTTTTTTTTGAGACAGAGTCTTGCTCTGTCGCCCAGGCTGGAGTGCAATGCCGCAGTCTCGGCTCACTGTCAACCATCTCTCACCCAGGTTCAAGCAATTCTCATGCCTCAGCCTCCCCAGTGGCTGGGATTACAGGCATCTGCCACCACGCCTGGCTATTTTTTGTTTTTGTTTTGAGACGGAGTCCTGCTCTGTCACCAGGCTGGAGTGCAGTGGTGTGATCTCAGCTCACTGCAAACTCTGCCTCCGGGTTCAAGTGATTCTCCTGCCTCAGCCTCCCAAGTAGCTGGGATTACAGGTGAGCACCACCATGCCTGGCTAATTTTTGTATTTTTAGTAGAGATGAGGTTTTGCCACGTTTGCCAGGCTGGTCTCAAACGCCTGACCTCGCAATCCACCCACCTCAGTCTCCTAAAGTGCTGGGATTATAGGTGTGAGTCACCATGCCTGGCCATTTTTTTTGTATTTTTAGTATAAACCTGTTTTCACCATGTTGGACAGGTTGTTCTTGAACTCCTGACCTCAGGTGATCCACCCGTCTTGGCCTCCCAAATTGCTGAGATTACAGGCATGAGCCACCGTGCCCAGCCAAAATCATGAATCTTTTTAAACAAAACTGTTGCCTCCCTTCTCTCCTTTGTGACACTATTTTCAACATCATAAAGTAATTCCAACATACATTTGCTTTGGGGGTTTGTCGGCAGGAGCTCCTGTATCATTCTCCAGTCCTAATATTTAGAAATAAATTCAGATGGGTGGGTGGATAGGGTGCTGGGAGACTGCTGATGTAACATCTCTGTCTATTTTCAATTACAGGATCGCAATGCTGACAGCCTGATACAAAATCAACATTATCAGGTAAAACTTCCTCACAGGGATGAAGCACAATAGTTGTTGGTTGGTTCTGTGGAGGAGAAACAAACTCTACTCTGGCTGTGTCTGGACACAATCCCATTTGACTGGGATAGGAGGCTTGAAAAGGCTGTAATTTATCAAAGGCTGAAGTACCTCTTTCAAGTGGAATCACCTGCTTTATAATCCTGTTCATGGACCTCATGCACTCCCTCAGCTTGATTAGCAACAAGCTGTCTTTTTTAAAATTACATAAAATAGAATATGTAGTTGGTCAGTCAAATATATGAGTACCTACTGTACATCAAACACTATGCTAGGTACTAGAAAAATGACTATGAACAAAAAAGATGCAATCTTTCTGCTCTTATGAAATTTATTATCTAGCAGGGATAAATAACAAGTCATTAAAATTATAGTTAACTCTTGAACAACAGAGGTTTGAACTGTGTAGATCGACTTATAGGCAGATTTTTTCAACCAAATGCAAATAAAAAATATAGTACTCATGGGACGTAAAACCCACATATACAAAAGGGCAGACTTTTTGTATCTGCAGGTCCTGCAGGATGACTGCAGGACTTAAGTATGCATGAATTTTGGTAGATGGGGCGGGGGTCCTAGGACCAATCCCCAGAGTATACCAAGGGATGACTGTATTAAAATTAAGTGATTACAAGGATAAAAACTGCCATGAGGAAAAAGTACATAGGGCAATGGCAATATATAACTGTAGGAAACTAATCTCAATGAAGTAAAAGCTTATCTGAATGTCAGGAACTTAGATCTTGATAAATTACAACGTGACTTTAATCAAAGAAATAGAGAAGCACTTCAGCATTTTGTTTAAAAAAAGTAATAAACCTAATAAACATTAGGGCACTCTTCTCACCAGCTAGAAAACAGCCAAGCATACAAATATCGCAACATCTCTTAAGAGTAATCCTTGCAAATCAAATAAGAGACAACCATCTCTCACTGTCCTGATGAAAAGAAACCCAAAGTAGAAAAATGTTCTACAGCATTTGTAGGAAATCCATCCTTATTCTATAGGTCACTTCTCCTAACTTTGTTCCCCTTCAGCCATCACTAACAAAGAGAAGCAGAAAATACAGTACTTTGTATGTAAACCTTCTCTCCCTACTCCCACCTTAAAATGTTATTTTTACAATAGTAAATCTTAAGCAAGATTCATTGCCTTCATTTTCTGCTTACTAGCTCTCAACAATAACAACAAAAAAAAGATTTCTGCACATCTCAGTGACTTCCTCAAGTACACATAGCAGCAGAAGCAATAAATATAGCATTGACTACTATTACCATTGGCCTTGAAATCAAACTGAAGTAGAATGAAAGTCTAATCTTGACACTTACTAGTTGTGTAACATCGGATGAGTCAGCCTCACTGAGCCTTCAATTCCTCATCTGTAACACTGGGATAGTAATAAAACTTAACTTACAGAGTTGTGAAAATTGAGTGATGAGTATGTATAATATGTATATGTGCATGTGTTGAATGACACATTGCAATAAGTGGTAGCTATCATCATCACCATCACTAATACAAATTGTAGTGATCACGTGTAGACCATTCCCCTGGAGGCTAACTGCAAAGAGGACATCCCTGTAAACGAGAAGTGTAGATTGTCTATGCAAAAAATATCTTCACTATGTAATTAGTGGACATTAAAATCAGCAGACTTAGTGACTCTGAAGAAGACTCTCTTAATTTTATAAAAGGAGAAAAAAACCTCTCATTTTACTAGGAATATTAACGTGTAATCTATCCTAAAGGAAAAGAATGTTAACTGTATGACCATGCAAGGATTATTCCACTCTCATTATTCTATAAATGTGAATACATGTTTACCTTATGCTTGGATAAAAAAATTTCCTTTAGGGTGAATTTGATTCTGCCACTGAATTCAGAGACATAACAGTTGTTTAGCTAATGGACTTAACTCATTTTTTACAATAAAAAACTGGATCCTGTGAGGACTTTCTACTGCTAAGAGGGTCTAAGCACATTTTATTTCCTATGTAAGTTTCTTATTTTACTGAAAGTCTGAGAAAAAAAACTGCTTCATGTTTTTTTTTTTTTTTAATTCCAGGAAGTTATCAGGAATTTAGTTAAAAGATATGTGGCTGCTATGATAAGAAATTCCAAAACAAATGAGGGGCTAACAGAAGAAAATTTTAAGGTAATTTAATCATTAAGTGGTTTCTCATTTTACATATCATGAGCATCATTTAATCTTCAAAGTGTGTGAGGTTTCTAGTGATGGAATTTCATCTGCTTACAATACAGCAAAGCCAATTATAATGCTTATTCTCTTAGAAGTGTCTCTCATCCAGTAGATAAAGAGATTTTAGCAATGTATGTCACACGATAATCAGTGTTATGAATGAAAGAAATCCTCTGTATGCATTCTTTTAATATTCTGGGTTTTTCTCGGTGTGGACATTGAATGCTTTAAATGATATGGTAAGGATGCATGGTGGTGAGGAAATGGGAAGCAAAGGGAAGATGCCTGGAGACTTAAAGATCTTCTTTACTTAAAAAATGTAAGACTAAAAAATCTGTTATTAAATCCGAGGTCTTAAGAAATTCTACCATTAAACATGAAAATTCTACTAGTGGCATTAGCCTAAAACAAATGTTTTCAACCAGGGGCAATCTTGTCCCAAGACCACATTTGGCACTGTCTGGAAATATTTTTGGTTGTCAGGCTGGCATCTGGACAGTAAAGACAAAGTTGCTATTAACCATCCTAAAATGAACAGGACAGCTTCCCACAACAAGAATTTCTAGCCCAACATCAACAGTGCCAAGGTTGAGAAATCCTAACCTAGAACACATCAATATTTTCTAAGGCACACAGGAAGGCCATTATCCTTATTCATAGACATAACTCATCTACCAAGCGTCTGCTATGTTTCAAGCACATAAGTGCTAAGTGCTCTGGTACAGTGGGGAGCAAGAGTTAACCAACTCCTACTTTCAAGGTATGACAAACAATAATATAGGGTAATGAACAATTGTATATTCTGACAGGTTAAACACAGGACACTGTGGAAACACAGAGAGGAGGGACACTCGACTGAGACTTGGGGAGTCAATACAGACTTTCCAAAGGAAGTGATGCTTAAGCTGAAGCTTGAAAGAGAAGCCAGCCAAATAAAAGGGAGTTGGGGAGAAGAGTGTTCTAGACAGAGAGAACAGCACAGGCAAAGGCCCAGAGGCAAGGGAGAATGTGTCCAGTAGAGAGCCTGGGAAAAGAGTAGAAAGATGGAACTGGAGCAAGCAACAGGTACTAGGCCTTGAAAAACCTTGTAGTCCATGGTAAGGCATTTCTACTTTCTCCTAAAGTCAGTGACAGGTTAGTAACAAGTTTTAAGCAGGTGAAGGACATGAAAAGATTTCAGCTTGACTTTTAAAGGAACCACCCAGTATGTAAGCAGCCAGTTGGAGATAGAAGACATTTCATAGAGACTTGAACAAGTCTCAAAACAGCAGTGTCATCACCTGACATTCCACTTCGCTAGTTTCACTTCTTAGAGTCCTAAAGCTTTTTCTTCTTCAGTAGGAATATGCATATCTTTTATATGCAGATACCTGTAAGAGCCAGTGTCCTAATCTAATACCTTGTTAGTTAATACTTCAGCAGGAGTTAGTCCTTATGAAAGTGCCTCAACAGACTAATCCCTACTAAAGCGTTAACTAATCCTGAATCAACTTTACCCATTGTACAATTTTGCCAGTGGCCAGCCGTGCCCATGGAATTATTAATATGTTTTTCTTGCGTTTGAATAATAGCAGATTTTTCTCGTATTTTATTTTGTGATTGCTACTAGGCAAAAACCTGGAACATTCCAAAGGTATCTAATGTGCCTACTTTGAAATAAAGACCAAGCTTCCTGTCATAACATGTCACTTCTCTTTTCCTAGGAATTAAAGCAAGACATCTCCAGCTTTCGATATGAAGTTCTTGACCTCTTGGGAAATAGAAAACACCCAAGGAGAAGCTTTTCCACTAGCAGCACTGAACTCTCTCAGAGAGACAATACTAATGATGACAGTGGTGGGGCTCGGGCCAAATCCAAGAGTGTCTCTTTTAATTTAGGCTGCAAGAAAAAGGCTTGCCATGGGCCACCTCTCATCAGAACCATGCCAAGATCCAGTGGTGCCCAGGGAAAGTCAAAAGCTGAGTCATCAAGCAAACGCTCTTTCATGGGTCCTTCTCTCAAGAAACTGGGTCTCCTATTCTCCAAATTTAATGGTCATACGTCTGAACCCAGTTCAGAGCCAATGTACACAATTTCTGGTGGAATTGTTCAGCAGCACTGTATGTGGCAGGACATCAGATATTCTCAGATGGAGAAAGGGAAAGCAGAGGCCTGTGCTCAAAGTGAAATTAACCTCAGTGAGGTAGAATTAGGTGAAGTCCAGGGCGCTGCTCAGAGCAGTGAATGCCCTCTAGCCTGTTCCAGCTCTCTTCACTGTGCATCCAGCATCTGCTCCTCAAATTCTAAACTTTTAGACTCCTCAGAGGATGTATTTGAAACTTGGGGAGAGGCTTGTGACTTGCTCATGCACAAATGGGGTGATGGACAGGAAGAACAAGTTACAACTCGGCTCTAAGTCAAGTCCTTATCATCTGTTCTGGAACTCAACAGAAATTTGTCATTTCCTTGCTCTCAGAGGTGACACAAAATATGATTCCCTTACTGCCCCTGCCCCCTAAAAAGGAGAGTGAAACTCCTATTTGCACCATCTTTTATAGCCACATTCTCCATTTTTTTCTTGTTTTATTACTTTATTTTTTGCCTTTTTATATCTATAAACACTAAGTCCATCTTACAACCAACTGAAAGGGTGTTGCACCTAATCAACAGAGGTTCAGTTGGGTGCTTCACCCTTTTGCTTTGCTTTTATTACCCATGATTCCTTGAAGCCCCAGGTGCCACCTTGCTGTTGCTGCCACACAGATTCCTGACCATCCTAAGGATTTCATGCCATTTTCCCACAAAGCTGAGGGATGTGGTCAGCAGTCCCCACCAGCTATCAGATAAGGCAAACGACCCTGCCTATCTTTGTTGCCATTCAGTGCTACACGCTGCCCATGCTGGTTCAATGAACAGCATCAAAGGGAGGCTGAAGAGATTCCAAAGAATTGTCAGCTTGTGGTTTCTAGGTATAAGTGACTTGTTTCGTTTTTAAACACTACAACTTCTTATTGTGGGGGCTGTTGAGTTTTCTTGTTTCTTAAAGATGTGTTAGTTTCCTAATGTGTGCCACTGAAATATTTACCCCATAGTATATGTTATATCTAATAAGTTAGGTGAATTATTTTCCTGTGTTTGTGTGTTTCATTTAACTTACATTTTAAAATTTGATAGTATCAAAATTAGTATTTAGAATTTGTGCTGTTTTTTAAAAACTTATACTACACTCTAACCGATAGTCACTACATCTCATACATTGGCAAGAAAAATAGTTGTCATATTTGTTGGGTCCTATTCTATTGATAGTTTTAATTATTATTGCTATCAAAAAATTTCTAAGATAATAGCCTGAATTTGAAATATTTTTATCAGAAAAATGTCATATTGCTGAAGTGTCAAAATATGAGAAAAGAGCATCTTAATTTTAATTGCTCTATAAAATGGCAATTTTAGGTCAAGAAAACCTAATTCACATTGCAGTTTTAATACTCATTAGGGCAGTGGAATTGCATGTGTAAATTATGTTAAATATAAAACATAACAACGCTTGTGGATTCATGGAATTATAAACATGATCCAAATTCTACTGTCTTCAAAGAAAGCTGTATTTATACATCCAAACATATTCTTTTCCACAGCTTAAGAGTACCTCATCAGAAGACAATGGTTCGAGTTAAAAAATAAAGTCCATAATGCATATGATCACCATTTTAGACCTGATAACCACTGAGAACCTGCTGAGCAAGGACAGCTTTTACCAACATTAGCGCAAAGGTTTCCTCAATTTAGATTCTAACATATGACCTGAAAAAACTCTAAGTCTGAATCCTAGAGATTAAATTGTGTATAGCCCAGAAAAATAAAATAGTTAGGTGTTACCCTGCTCTTTTAAATGTCAACACCAATAGGAATCCATTTAGATTAATTTATGTAATTTTTGGTAAAAGAGAAATGAGGAATTTTCAAACACTGCAAATATGCCTCCAAAGTTGCTTTTGATAGTGTGATTTCTGTTATTTGGATTTCTATCTCTTTCAATAGCCTAGAGAAGAGTCAAATGGAGGGAGAAGGGCCAGAAATAGGAGGAGGTTTTGAAGAATAAAGCCTCAGACCCAGGGAAAAGTGATCAAGTGAAAAAGCTGCATCAAGACTCATTTGGCAAGAGATTGTCCCAAAATAATTCCTTGATCATATCTGAAGTGGTTTTTCACTCAAATCAATTTCTCCCCTGCTTCACTGAGACTGTCATAAATGGCCTTGACATTTTATAACAGGTTACTTTCCAGAAAAGTTTCTGAAGTTACAGATTCAGCTTTCCAAATTGCCAAATTCACGTTGAATAATAATAGAACCTGGGCTACATTCCTAACTCATATTAACAGTACCAAAAGAAATAGCTTATAACCCTATTTCATATTATAAGAAAAACATGTTTTTTGCAGAAATGTATATCACTTCTGAAAACTTATGTATAATTGTTCTAGCAGTGACCTTATCAACTCATCAGAAAACAGGCTAGCCAGACATGGAACTGTATTCCAAAAGTCTTCTGTCAGTTATTCTAAAGACGTCATATGTGTATATCAATCTCTACTACTGAAAGAACCAGTGTCATGTGTCACAGGAGTGCATTCCTTTTCAGATCTTCTCAGGGTTATCATTGTTGTGTCTTGGGCTTAAGACTTTACTAGCTATAGTGAAGCCTCCTTTAGGATAGGGGTTAAAGCTAAACAGCTATTGCCCTAACTTCCATGTTGGTAACATCAACATTTTTATTAACTCTAATTTAGTGCAAAATAGGAAAGGAAAGAGATTTTGTTCACCTCCTTACTCTCTTGATCAGATATCACAAAATATATTTCAAGTGAAAATGCTTAGGTATATCCTCTGACCTTAGAGGAATTATAAGCTAACTTGACAGTAAAAAACATAAAAAGTTAAGAACTAAAAGAGAATTTTATAAAGATTTACTCTATTCCAACCTCATGTTTTACAAATAGAAAATAAAGAAGTCCAGAGAAGGACAGTGACTTGCTCAAGGTCACAGAGCCAGTAGGTAAACTGAAATCTTCTAGATTACAGAAGACATGTATTAGTAAGCATGTATGTTATATATAGGCAATGTGAAAATGAAGTGGCCATTACAGATACCCTTTTGTTGTGATATCTGTAATGGCCACTTCATTTTCCCATTGTGAACTCCAAAACGCTGTGAACTCCAAAAACTTCAGACTGACATATTTAAATGTAAAGTAAAAAATGTACTACAAAGTCATACACAAATAATACAAAAATCATTTACTACTTATCTAAAATATCCATATCATGGTCCACCTACATTACAGTTGGCTTATCACTTCCAGACACCTGGGATTCATTTATTTGATCTCATAAAGTCTCTCTAATAAGGGTAAAAATTAAAAATATGTGAATTATATTAGAAAGTGACCATTGTTTAAGTATCTCCTCCACCTCTAGCTTTAAGTCCAGTGAAATACAAAAATAGAGGAAAGTTTCTAAATTTAAAATCATTTTTGGAAGATACCAAACTTTACAGGCATCTAAATGCTCCAAGTTATGCTTCCGTCTACTTAAATGGAGATATTTAAAAATTCCATTCTGCCTCCCAGAATCATTTTTTACTCCACTGTGACCTAACTTACGCTATTTCAGCTAAGTCGTAAATATCTGCCTGCAATTTGATTAAATAATTTTTTTAAAAAATGAAGGCCTCCACTTTTCAAATGACTTAATACCTTTTCTATAAAAGAACTTTATAGTTCTTATGGCAGTACAAACCTCCTCTGAAAAGTAGGAACTTCAGAGATAAATATGAGGCCATACCTTAGCCTGAAAATACAAATAACCGTTGGCATTCATGTTGCACCGTGGGTGAAATTCAAGTGGTGTTTTGACTAATAATTTTAGTGGCCCAGACTTTAGTTTGTGAAATCATCAGGTAGAGTACTTGAAGATAGGCAGCAAATCCTTTGTTTAAAATAGCTAAGAAAAATTGAGGCTGGGCATGGTGGCTCACTCCTATAATCCCAGCACTTTGGGAGGCCGAAGCAGGCGGTTCACTTGAGTCCAGGAGTTTGAGATCAGCCTGGCCAACATGGTGAAACCTGTCTCTACTAAAAATACAAAAATTAGCTGGGCATGGTGGTGCACGCCTGTAGTCCCAGCTACTTGGGAGGCTGAAGCATGAGAATCACTTGAACCTGGGAGGCGGAGGTTGCAGTGAGCTGAGATCATGCCACTGCACTCCAGCCAGAGCAAGACTCTGTCTCAAAAATAAATAAAAATAAAGGTACCTAAGAAAAATTTAGCATATTTTATTGGTAATCAAGTTTTCAAAAGATTGCTCATATAGATGTAGTCAATACAAATTGATCCAAGTGTTCAGATCATTTAAATAACCTCTTCATACCTACTTCTCAGCTTACCCTACCTTCAACCCCTGCAACTCTGCCTCAAAACTGGATATTTTAGATTATTTGGCTTGCTTTATCTAGATAATTCCTCCAAATAGCCAACTTGTTTGCGTAGAACTCACCAGTGGGAACTGAGTACCCCAAATAAAAGTGAGCTTTCCTTTAGCACAGAAAAACATTGTTGCCATTTTATTTCCAATAAACCTTCCAGTAATTTTTTTCCAGCAGATGTCAGTTGTGGCTTGCTTTGCCTTCTGGGGTATGTCCGTAAAAGTGAAAACATGTCTGTGTATATACATACACACACATAACAAAACTTAATAGCATTTGATTGTTCTGCCTTTGGCTCTTTATCCCTTTAGGTAATTACTAGATCATTTTGAAGAGAGGCAAGCAGGAATAACTTTTCAATGGAGATATTTCCTGAGGTGTGAGGAACTGCCAAAATGAACTGCCATGATAGCATCTTCTGTAGCACTTTTATATTGAGAGCTACCAAGATCTGAGGTTCCTGGTTTTGTATTAAAAAAAAAGCATTTAGGTCAGAAGAAATTAACTGGAAAATTTTTAAATACATATTTTTGGCAAAATAAAGTAAGTCTGCATATTTCAGATTTACTGTATACCTGAGATTTGGTACATACTTGGAAGTGTTAATACTCATTCATATTCTGGTATGTAGCCTAGAATTTTCATCTATTGCATGGTGATCCAGAGAAGGTGTTAGTGGGTGCCTTGTGAGAGCCTTACTTTTAGAAACTGGAATGTTTAAGAAACAGAGTTAACTGCTGGAATGATAGAGGCAGCAAGCCAAGGTGCTCTAGCATCTTTAGGCTCAGTATTTGTGTTATCCCCAACTTGAGTGGATTTGTATCTCGTACTTGATTATTGGATCTGAGTTGTGTTCATTCTTTTTCTAAAGATATACCATCAACGTTTGTGGTACCTAAGAGACATATACATAATAAGAATTATAATATTTAAATATAAAACTAAGTGGAATGCCCTTATGCCAAAAAGCTAGTTTTCTTATCTGATGTGAAAAGTTGTGAATGCTCTAGAGGCTGCCTGTTACTACACAAATAAACGCAAACAATTTCTGTAGGAACATAAACAGCCCACAACTTTTGATCATGTAATCAACTGTCATACACCCATGAAAGTAGCATGTATCTGTCCTACTCTCCTCCCCCTCAAAAAATGTTCTTTATAACTCTAAGTGACTTGATAGAATCAAAAAAGACTAACTGAAGAAGTAGATAAGAATGGCTGGCAACGTGAAGGTCATTTTCACCATTTTTCAGCATATTTGCCCTTTGACTTTAGCAGGTTTCAGGGCATCCTGATATCCCAGGAGTTTACACACATGCACACAAAAGGCACTGTCCTCAGTAGCACTTGAATGAATAGGTGGAAATGTGCCTTTTATTTAAGCCTAAGGTAGCCAGCCACTGGAAAGTGCAATTAAGCTGAGTTTGGCCATTTTATATCTTTTCCCAGAAGTTCAATATATTCCCAAAATACTTATTGCCACCAATTGCCTTCCAACCTAGGAATCCTCTTGACAGTTCTCCAGTCTTACACAATTCTTAAAGCTGACCCTTGTAGGGAAGAAAGGAGGCTTTGGATTTTTTATGGGATTGGGAAATAGATGGTGATAGTGTAGTAAAGAGATAGTTGGAAAAGCTTTTGAAGTAAGGATGAGTGAGGATATGCACTTTAAAACATGGGGCTAAACCACCAAATTGTCAATTTTTTGGATGACCAAATTGAGATGAGTCACCTGATTTTAAAATGTAATTTAAAATGGTTAATTAAAACATTAACGTCACCATTTCTCCTTTAACAAAATTCAAAAACTGCAACAATATATGAAAACAGAACAATCTCTAAATTATTTTTCAAATTTTAGGTCACATTTGGGTTGAATTTCAGATGTTAACAAGTTCTCAACCTTGGGATCACTGTAAATATAAGTTCAACACACTACACTCATAGTGCAATATCACAAATGGGCTTTCATAAATATGTCCATTTTAGGCAATTATTGAAAAGATCACTTTCTTCAAATTTCATCTAAGAAATAAAGTACGTTTATGAAAACAACACGAAAGAGAAATGAAAGCTAAAATTAAGGAAGGGTACTATGGCAAAAAGCCAGATTATATACCTGCTATCATCTTTTAGCCTTATAAATTTGAAATCAACATAAAATAGGATAATGACTGACATTTTCATAAACATACCAGACTTATGCACTCAAATGAATATGGTCCTTCAAAGTAGTCACCTTAAAAAGCCACACCCATATTCTAATGATGCTGCCATTACTCAACCCACTTTGTACTTCTGCTTTTGAAATGACTTTCAAAGTCCACAATACAACTCTGAATATCCTCAACGGTAGAAAATCATGATCCTCTAATATGTAACTTTTAGAAATTTAGAAATGGTCAAAAGTAGTTTTAGATCCACATTTGGTAAAACATGGGATGGTCAAGCTGAGTACCACATTCTCTAGTTAAAAAAAAAAAAAAGAAAAAAAAAAAAAACATTTTGAAGTCCTATTACACAATAGGCACCTTGATAGACACAATTATAAAATAATGAGACTGTCACTTGTGGGATTTGTAAACTGACCTGGAATTGCAATTGCTCTTGGGAATCAAGTTTTTTTCCTCTAATTAGCTTTATTGATAAATAATTTACGTACAATTGCCTGCATCCATTTAAAGTATACAAATTGGTGAGTTTTCAGAGTTGTATATATCCCTGGAAGCACCAGCCAAAATCAAGATACAGAATATCTCCATCATCCTCTCAAGAATCTTTGTTCCCCTTTATATCCTGGAATCTAGTTTCAAAAAGGCTTGGAGCAGCGGCAGCCTTACATGAATAAGCACATAGCCTCTGGAAAAGAACACTTTAAAGGGCAATATATTTAGATACAGAACCTTCACTGATTTGGGAACAACTATAATGATTAACCCTTGAAACATTCATGTTTAAATAGTAAAATACATTGGGTTCCTATGGCTTATGCTGTAAATAAACTCAGAATTGACACCTCAAACTTATTTGATCCCTAAGAAATGACACTGTATAGCACAGAGGCTCTGATGAGGGAGACAGTAAAGAAAAACTACCAACCTCCATAGAGAATGGAGGGGAAGATTTTGGACTCATAAGAAACCATGGTGGCAGAAGCAATGGAAAGAGACTCTTAATGGGAAGATGGAAGCCAATTAGCTGAATGTGTTCAGGTCATCTGAAAATCACATATTCAGATTATGTATTCCCTGTATAAGATCTAGTCACAGTATTTAAAGTATAGCCTCATCATGTTGTGATCACACCTTGTAGGACTTCTTTGTAAAACATAGTAAGCAATCAGTTGAAATACCCAAAGCAAAGTAACCTGTAATCCAATAAGGAGTGAATAACTATGCTTAATGTACTTGGGCAGGAAAAGCAGCCAGAATTCTCAAGTGTCTTACCAGGATAATTGGGACCAATGGCATTAAAATGAATATTGTGTGAACACATGAGAAATCCTCTAAACCCAAAGGGTTAATACATTGGTCTATGGTTTGATGTAAAAGGAAATTCAATTCAATAAATTAACTTTAAAATTAACTTTTCTAATTACTACTTTAACAAAATAAAACTGTATCTTATTTCAACAGTAAAGACACAGACCTTCCCCAGGACACTTCAGATAAGGATAAACACATCCTTCTCAAGCAAAGACATTTTAGTTTTTGTTTCTTATAATATAGGAATGCACACCAGAGGTACTATTCAACAGGACAATATTTAAACTCTTCACAGGATTCTATTCATTCCAGATTTCTCAAACATGGGGTTGAAATTAGGGCTGGGAGTTTCTTTCTACTCAAAACAATGAATGCAGTCTGCTGCTATAAGCTGACATTTGGCAGTAGGAAAGAGAAAACTAGAAAATACAGGCTATGTGTAATTCACCTTCTAAGTCTAGTTGGCGGCCCCAACCACACATCACCATAGAGAAAGTGTGTCAAATTTAAGTTTGAAATGATACATCTCGAGCATAATCGTGAAAAGGGAAAATTCCAAATGTGCCTGTGTAAATGGAATTGGCTTTGAAGACGATTTTAGAAGTGCAAATCTCTTTGAATAACTATCACTTTTATTTAAACACTTTCTGTAAGAAGTGCATAGTGTCAATCTTAATGTATTAAAAAGAATCTTGTACAATAAAAAATGTTTGTGTATTTTTAGCTTCAGTATCAACAAAATAAAGTATTTACTTTTTCCCCCTAAAATGTATGGCAATTCAGATTTGTTATGTTCCTCCCTTTTTCAGTGTAATCATTTGTAGCCACTAATTATTAACATTTACGAACAACAGATCCCATAATGCAATATACCTGGCAGAAACACAAAGCAGACCTCTAGAGTCCAACATATTTTGAAAAGTATATGAGAATAAATATCATTCTAATTTTTATATTTTCCATTAAACAAAGCTGACTAGTATTTAATAATTTAATAAGAATTTATAAGAACTATGAGATGATGAAGTAAAGAGACCAATAGCTTTAAAGCTATACCTTACAATATCGAAAAACCATAGAGGCCTCGATCCTGGAAATTAATAATTCTTCGTTGAGTACTTAAAGTATGATACATATTGCACAGAACAGTTGGAATCTGTGAGCCAGTGAGAAAACATATAAATGGAGGTTAAGCTGGTCATGATAAACCAGTGTAATCTGAGTACATTTGAGCAACAATTCCAGAATCAAGTGATCAATAATTTCAGAATCAAATCCTTCAGATTTTTTTGTAGTAACAAGACTTTTCAGCAACTAGCTTTCCATTAATTCAGATTACAGAAGTTTGATGGTCTTATTTTACTGATTAACTTTTACACCAGCAGGGCACTGGTTAGCATATCTGACAGAACAGCTTAACTTTCTGCTACTCACCTGCAAGTCTTGGCCTAATTATTTTAAACATAAATGAGTGTATAACATTTACACACTGGTTAGATAATTAAAATAAGAAGTATATCTGACAAAGATTTGCAACCAGCATATACAAAGATCTCCTGTAATGCAGTAACACAAATTATTTGAACACACTTCACAAAGATATACAAATGAACAAGCACTTAAAAATGATTGATATGAAAAACAATCAGGGAAATGTAAATTAGATACCACTTACTACACATCCACCAGGATGGCTAAAATAAAAAAAAAAACACTCACACCACCATAGGCTGATGGCAATGAGAAACTAGAACTGTCATATATTGTTGATGGGAGTTTAAAATGGTACAACCACTTCAAGAAAATATCCTGCACTTTCTTATAAAAAAAACTGAACATGCACCTCACCTATGACACAATTCTATTCCAAGAGAAATGAAAACATGTGCTCACAAAAAGATTTATGGAAAAATATCCATAGAAGCTTTATTTATAATATGTAAAAAAAAGAAAAACTGGAAGCGGCCCAGGTGTCCATCAAAAGGATAAACTATGGTATATTCATATAATTAAATAACATTCAGCAATAAATTTTTGACACGCACAACATAAATCCCAAATACATTATGCTGAAAGAAGCCTTACACAAAAGAGCACATACTTGCATTTATGCACAGTTAGAAAAATAGAAAACTAATCTATGATATGTGAGAAATCAGAACCAAGAATGGTTACCTAGGGGAATGGGGATAGAAGAATTTGGGAAGAAGCATGAAGGGATTTTCTAGGGGTGATGTTATCCTGATTAGGGCTTTGGTTTCACAAGTACATGATTTATCAAAACTCACTGCATCCAACACTTAAGATTTGTGCGTTTCACTGCATGTAAATTTTACCTCAAAAGAAAAAATATCTTTAACAAACATTGAACTCTAGTAAACAATATGCATGAAATGTTTACAGGTAAACGGTACTTAGGTTTCCAATTTTCTTTGAAATGCATCAAAAATAAGGACTTATAGATGGATATTCAAAAAGGTAAGTATAGGAAAATGTTAAGAACAGAACCTAGGTGGTAAATATATGGATGTTAACAATTCCTTCAAATTCTGTGTTTAAGACTTTTATAATAAAATGTTGGAAAAAATAAGCAGTGAGTAAAGGAAAAGAAGTAAATTAACAAAATCCCATGCCATGTTTCAAAACATACAGAAAGGGAAAAACTTCTTGTGTAGTTGGCGCTATTTTAGCAGAGCTAAACGGAATCACAATCAAAACAAAGTTCAACTGCTAAAACAAGCAAAACAACTGAATATAAAATAGCTTTTTATTAAGGTAAAATGTTCACTTTGATGTAGCTAATATACCAGAGCAAGGAAATAAAACATTAGTTTAAATCTAGTACTAGGGTAGAAATTTTTCTAGAATTCTGCAAACAATTTGAAAAACCTGTATTATATAGTTTGGAAAGAGCCAAAAGTTCTGCAAGAAAGATTTGCTAATTACGTGATGGGACTAACCATCTATATAGCACTAATAAATCAATACTATAAACCAATAATATTTGGCTAGAATAGATCTTAACATTTTTGTTCACTGACTGGTCTGAATTCATAAGAACTGATTCAGTTTAACCTCAATATTGTTTGTAATGACCCCACCCTCTTCACAAAAGATCTACTCAGTGGCAAGAAACACCTACCAGGAAAAAAACTAAACAAACAGCAGTTCAATAGCCAGATTTTCTTGTTCCCAAGCTCCCCACCCCCACCCCTAGTGGCCAAAGAAAAAAGTAAACTCAAAAGTGGTGGTGATTATTGAGAAAACAATTACTGAAACAGTAAAACCTGAATTGGTTCACTTACCTCAATTAGTTTCAACTACAAATAAATGTCATGTGTTTAATAAAATTGGTTTTATGTGTAGCAAGTGAATATTAAGAATTACAGAATTTCAAGAACCCATTTTCTATAACTTTCCCCAAAGCTCCAGACGTTTTAAGTTATCTATGGACCTATGTGACAGCCTCTCTAAAACCTTATATGTTTAATACTTTCCAGGATTCAAGACAACATTTAAAAAAACCCAAACTCATACTAATTTCATAAGCAAACATCTCCTCTCCAGATAGCACGTTGCTAGTTTTTTATTAAAAATTTCAAACAAAATAGCATAATAAAACCAAGTTTCAATGATAATTATTCAACAACACACAGCTAATGTTCTTTCATATATAATACTCATCCTGTATTTTAAAGCACCTCCCACATTTATCACTCTAAAGTAGTTTTAGTCACAGAGGTCATTACCTAAACTCAGGTCAAGAGTTTCCTGAAGCTACACCTCCCTCACACAGGCACCTTCCATGTCTCTGAAATGTATTTTAGGGGAAAATGCCATTGGTCGTTGAGGTAGGAGAGAAGACAAGTGTCATAAATTAAGTTGCTCTTACGGAAACTAAACATTCCAGTTAGGATGGAGGGAAACAAGAGGTTGTCTCTTGCTATATGAGTATCCCTTATCCGAAATGTTTGGTTCCAGAAGTGTTTGGAATTTCAAATTTTTTCAGGTTTTAGAATATTTGCATTATATTTACTGGTTGAGTATCCCTAATTCAAAATTCCAAATTGCCACAAACAGCATTTTCTTTGAGCAGCAAGTCAGTGCTCAAGAAGTTTCAGATTTTGGAGGATTTCAGATTTTCAGATTATGGATACTCAGCCTGTATTAGTTCTCTTGAATTCTTACATAAATTATATAAATTCTTTATTATAAATGTAAATATAAAATACTTTAAAGAGGTTTCATATAAAATGAACTAAATTTGTCCCAGATTTACGGAAGTCTAGATTATGCTCCACCCTCCCTACTAGACTATATCATTATCTATGGAGATTTGTCTAAGTTCTGAATGTCTGTTGTTCACATAAAAAAGAAAAACCATGATTTGTTTATTTTTTTAAATCCAAAGCTAATTGAAAGGTTAGCCTTGATTATAAGCTTTAAGGAAATGAAAGCTGTTTTAAATTCATAAGTCTTAAATTTCAACAGTAAAACCAACTCAATGTTTTCATCTGCTCTTAATCAAGGCAGAAAACCACAATCAGTTTTGAGAGTAAATATATAAAGCATAAAAATGAATTTAATTATTTTTCCTGGCTATGAGAAACTATCCAGCTTTTTACCTTTAGCGTAACCAGATTTATGTCAGGAAGGGGCTGGAAGGGTCCCAAACAAACTACAGTGTCTTTATATTTCTTTCCCCTAACAATTCTAAATGGATGGAATTTGGTTAAAAGCAGAGAAAAGACAGGAAACCTTTTGTAACAAGAGCAACTTAAGAGGTAATCTGTAAAAAGGAGAAATATACCACTATGTTTATCCTATATGGTGATTAAACATGTTAAGTATTAGGGTTTTGTTTTTCATCACAAGAAAAACCACTTCCTTTTTACCTGGCAGCTACCTCCAAGAACAACTGCAGACTGCTGCAGCAGCACAGGCTACCCTCACCTCTCCCCCAACAATAGGAGAGCCAGGACTCACTCCTTGATTATTTCTTAGTGAAGACTGATTGTAATAAATAAACAAAGAGACCTTGCATGATTTAAGCAGACCATAAATACAGACATCAATTGATAATTAGTTCAATCTAGTACACACATTGCTTTCAGGTTACGTTAATACCAATCATGATTAAATTTCATTAACTGGTAATAGAGCACAAGGCAAGGCAGTATCATATAAGTTTGAAATAAAAACCAGCCAACTAGTAATCTAAGGCAGATATGCTTGTCCCAAAACTCACCAAATTCCAAACCCATATTCTCAAGATTACAACCTTCTTAAACACCCCTTAGAAGCTAGTGAACCATTAACAGCTGAAGATAGAGGACAATCACTTGCTGTGAAATCTGTGTACCTGAGAAATGTTAGCACATTAAAAACACGTTGGGAAGGGGCTGTTCCATAAGCTTGACTAAAATAAACTTTTATGCAAAACACAATTTGTAGGATGCACAAATTGAGAACCCAGGAGGTTAGCAGAGAAGTTAAAACACTAGTACACACAGTTAGTTTGTTGTAAAACATTAGTGCACTGCCATTCATCTCAAGTTGTCAGACACTAACTTGTAGTGCAAAGCCTTCTTAAAATCAAGGATAAAAAACCAAATCCACTCAGTATTGTCTATTATGAAGCAGAACCCTTTAGTATACCAGCTTATTTAGAACTCACTAATATTAATCATCTTGAGAACAGTACATTGAAGATATATCTTCTCTGCAATGGATTCCACTCTAGTACCTTCAATTGTTCAAGCACTTCAAGCCCTGATGTCTCCAATTGTTCTTTCTGACCAGGGTGTAGCCATAGGGGGAAAGGAGAGACTGATTCACAAACATAAATAACCTTTTAAGAAAGTGATATAAATAGGTTTTGTGGCAACCAATTTTATTTGAAAAATAAAAAGAGGCTTTATGGAATTTAATAGTTTAGAACTATGAATCTAAGTTCATATCACTTTACAGGTGAGGAAACTAAGAATCAGAAAAGTAAGTGACCTACCTACCCCAGCCCAGCCAATAAGTCAGAGAGCCTGAGTCCTAATTTTTATGTTTCTTCAGCCAAACAGTACCGGAAAATGAAAGCTTAGATTATTCTTTGTTCAAAATTTACCATGCTATATACATATTTTTAAATACTAGAGATACACTGTGTTTTGAAATAATTACTATCATGGTTGCCAAATGAATTTTCCAATTGTATATTTTTTTATTACTACGCTTTAAGTTCTGAGATACACATGCAGAACGTGCAGATTACATAGGTATACAGGTGCCATGGTGGTTTGCTGCACCCATCAACCCGTTATCTACATTAGGTATTTCTTCTAACGCTATCCTTCCCCATGTCCCCCACCACTCGACAGGCCCTGCTGTATGATGTTCCCCTCCCTGTCTCCATGTGTTCTCATTGTTCAATTCCCGCTTATGAGTGAGAACACGCAGTGTTTGGTTTTCTGTTCTTCTGTTAGTTTGCTGAGAATGATGGTTCCTAGATTCATCCAAATTGCTGCAAAGGACATGAACTCATTCTTTTAAATAGCTGTTTGTTAGATGACATAGTATTCAGGATGATTTGCCCCCTCAGAGGAGAACTGATCAATACAGACCATCTTGTGGTCTTCAGATAGATGAAAGGGAGAAGGCAAAAAAGGATGATGAAATGTGTCTCACAGCAAGCCAAAGACAAGCCAGGTCTTCAGAGATACAAGGTTAAGTCTAAAAACAAAAATGGTAAGATGTGATTCAAAAAACAATACCCTCGAATGAAGGCCTCAGCAGCAAGTGTTTCTCTGAACTTCTCCTGCCCTCCTGTCCTGTCTCTTAGTCTCCTTCTTCCCCAAAGCTAGCCATAGAAACTAGAATCCCTCTTCTCCAAGGTGGGTCATAGAAACCAGAACTACTTTTTCCTGAATACCAGTCATAAAACCTAAAAATATTACTCTAACTTTTCTAAAACCTAAAAATATTACTCTACCTTTCTATGTAAAAACTGGCCATAAAAAATTATCTGAACTACCTGGTTGGACTGTCAGAAGACTCCCCACCCCATTCCACAGCGGATCCTGTCTCACACTGAGAAGGAAGGAATGTGTGCTCAGAGAGGCCAAGAATACAAACAAGTCTTGTTGGGTTTCCCCTACTCAAGTCCATTAGCAGATCACATCCTTTTTATCCAATCATATTTCTGTATGGCTGTCCATACTTTGTTGAACCTAAGCATAACAATGGACAATTTCCCCTGTACTTTGGGTCTTCATTCTGAAGGTTCCCATGTACACATTAATAAAATTTGTATGTCCTTTCTCTTATTTATCTGCCTTTTGTGAGCTGAGTTTTCAGTGAACCTTCAGAGGGCGAAGGAGAAGTTTTTCCTTGGCCCCTATAACAACTATTGGAAGCATAGGATAATGAGAAAGTCTAGACTAAAGTTCCGTAAGAGGGTTATAGATGCTTTAAAACACACACACACACACACACACACACACACACGTAAAAGGAACATTCTCCAGAGAAAAGACAGATATGGTAGTATGCACCGTAAAAGGAACATTCTCCGGAGAAAAGACATAGATATGGTAGTATGTGCTGCAATGACTCGAGATTAAATAACATCTCAAGTGACCCTGCAATTACTCCCCACTACCTCATGCTAAAAATTCATTCTTTTGCAACCAAAATGCCAGAGAAAAAACATGTTGAAGCAATCAAATGTCTGGTACTCTCTGCTGCCATGAAAACGCAAAAAGAAAAAAATCCCACTCGTTTTGGCAATTTTAAATGCTAGTTTTTATTTACTGCTAACTGCAAAAGACACCAATACCGTATAGTAGAACACTTACATAAATCCAAATCCAGTATTAAACAATAGCGTATGGGATAAATCTAAAGCAGAGCACCATGTGCCATCAAAACTGGTATCACAGAATCTTTTGAGTTATCCCGAAGCAAAGGCTCTTGGTTTTACTTTCCAGAAAAAAGTAGACGTTATTCCAATTCTGCATGGTTTAATATGATGTGATTTCTGAACCAAGGAAATACTTTATATGATTTATTCATTTTATCAATTGGTACCATCAGCTAATATAAAGTTGACAAATGGCTGACAGGAAAACAGCTGAATACAATGAAGCATGCTCAATATGGGGCTAGTTGTACATCCATCTCAATTTCCCTAGTCACAGCCCAAAATAATATCCTTTTATTTTAAAGTACTATTTTAAATCAAAAGATAAAATAATTTTAAAGACAAATATAATAGTAAACACTCTAACCACCTAAATCATTTAACCACTAACATAAAATACTTTTTAAAAACCAAAACATCAAAAAAACAAAAAAACGGCAGTGCAAGAATACTTCATACTACTGAATTTTATATACTCTGAGGTATTAATGAAAAGTTGGGGGAGATGGAGCAATATAGCCAATTTGCCCAGGATTTATAGCACCATGAATTTGAGAAGAACCACCATATACTGCACCAACTGGATGCCAGGGGGGAACACAGGAATAATCTGGCAGAACCGGAAGGCAGGAGTCAAAACCTGGCAAAGGTGGCTGCCCATAGGGATCTGCCATTACTGCATAATAGACTGCTCCATGAGGGACAGATGTAGGATCAGCATTCAGAAAAGTACCTGAAAGAATGTATACAGTATACTTTATATACAAAAATTCACCAAAACAGAACCCTATGCAACATAAATGGATGTTCTCACAAGTGAAAATAAACTTTATTAACTATAAGAAAGATCACAGCAACTGTAGCAGGGGCACTTTAAATACAAATAATGACTAAAACAGGCTACTGAAAGATAACATGAAAATTTCCAAATTAAAAAAGTGTGAAATATATGTGTCAAATCTATTCAACCTACAGACCACTATCTTTCTGGGATGATTTAGGTACCAACAAGCTAAACACATAAATATTCTCTAGAGTCTGAGCCCTTCTACTTAATTAAGCTCTTATAAGAGGTGGTCACATTTGAGTCATCCAATAGTTTTATAGTACAGTACACCATCTGAATAACCATTTAGCAATGAAAAATTCAGATGTCTAGACAGTCTGGTCTATACTCGAAGGTATAGTTCTGAAGAGCACCTTAAAAGTGTCATCTCCTGAATGTCATTAAGATCACATTTTAATTTCATAGCACTTTTGCCACAAGTCAGTTTCAGTGGAAATAAATGCTGTTTTGATCTTCCTATAATGACTATACACATTAGACAAAAGAAAATCTTTCATTATTAGGCTTAGATTAACCATGTGAAATTAAGACTGCCACTGCCTGAGAGTTTACATTTAAAAATAGCTCTATAAAAGGTATACTGCACAAAATTCAAAAACGTTTGACACTGTAATATGCTTTAAAAAGGGAAAAGAAGAGAGAAAAGAAATTAGTATTCCCAATATGCACCAGGTAACAGTATACTTCTCCATTAGTTCTTATAACAACCCTAGCAAACCAGATATTTCCCATTTTACAGAAAATCAGACTTAAGGAGGGGGTCAAGTAACTTAGCCAAGATCACAACCATCAAGTAGTAGTGCTGGAATGTGAACAGATTTGGTTATGTTAGAGTTCCCATTGTTCCTTCTACCTCCTGGTAATTCTTTCCAAAAAGGGCAATCCAAAGATCCTATTCTAAATCCCCCAAAATTTGTCCCCATCTGTATTATACTGTGAACTTACAGAACTCAACCCTCTAGAAGAGTAGCTCTCAAACTTTTTGGTCTCAGGACCCCTTTACACTCTTAAAACTTGAGAACTCCTAATAGCTTTAGTCTATGTGAGTTATAGCTACAGATATTTACCATATTAGGAATTAAAATGAGAAAGTTAAAAATACTAAATCATGCGAAATAAGTCTATTACATCTTAACACAAATAATTTATAAAAAATAAGTTTATTTTCCAAAATGCAAAAAAAATGAGTGTCATTATTTTATACTTCTGCAAATTTCTAATGTATAGCTTAATGGATTCCCATATATGCTTCTGTATTTATTATATGTTGCTTGGTTGAAATACATGAAAAAATATGGCCTCACACAAATATGTAGTTGGAAAAGTGAAGTATTTTATGTAATTTTATTTAATTTTTTGAGATGGAGTTCTGCTCTTGTTGCCCAGGCTGGAGTGCAATGGCACGATCTCAGCTCACTGCAACCTCCGTCTCTCGGTTTCAAGTGATTCTCCTGCCTCAGCCTCCCTAGTAGCTGGGATTACAGGTGCCCACCATCATGCCCAGCTAATTTTTTTGTATTTTTAGTAGAGATGGGGTTTCACTATGTTGGCCAGGCTGGTCTCAAACTCCTGATCTCAAGCAATCCACCAGCCTCAGCCTCCCAAAGTGCTGGGATTACAGGCGTGAGCCACTGCATCTGGCTCAGTGAAATATTTTAATACCTAGACTTTTCAGATAATTGCATATATTTTTTGATGCTACTCCCAAGCTACATAAGTGATAGTTTCTCAAAGGTCACTGGCAATGTGGATTTTTCATGCTCTGTTACATTAAAATCCACTGTTTCATTCTGCACTTGGAAAGATCTATTAAAAAATCACACTTTGGTTATAACATGCATTGGTAATTGGGAAACTATTACTTTGCTAACTTATGCAGCTCTTCCAAATGTTGACATGTTTCCTCATACGATTTAAGAAATTACATTCAGCTCTACCTTATTATAGGAGTTTTAATTGGTGGGAAGGTGTCAAGCTTATGGTGGAAGATACACATTTTCCAAAATATTAATTTTGATTTGAAAGCTAAAATTTTGTTTGAAAACAAGTATTACTAGTTGTTTATCCTGAAGTGACAGACTCATTTTGTTTATTTAAGAATATACCAGCCCAGATCAACTAAGTGTGAATAACAATAGTTTGTCTATCCGTCTTTCAAGTCAGCAAGAAAGACTCATAATTAATAGCACAAGTCTTTTTCCTTAAGTTAATCATTATACTTCATTTAGTATGCAGAAGTGTTTTATAAGGAGTTCCATTTTGTCACAAAGAATATTAAACACAACTATTCAAGAATAAAAACTGAATAAAAATAAGGATGTCTTTGATTAAACAGAAAAAAGAAAGCTGGCATTTTTGTACCATTGGTGTGTGGCAGTGAGGAAAACCTGATTACCTGCACAGTCTGGGGCCAGTGCCAATTTGTGCCTGGGTGCCAGCAGTTTTACCCACCACTAATTTCCATACCCTCATGCAAGCCAGTGAAAGGGACAAATAAAATTTTTGAATTATTGTGAACACTTCTTGCCTCATGAATCCCTTGAAAGAGTCTTAGGGACCACAAGAGGTCCATGTATCATGCTCTGAGAATCATTGGTGTAGTATATGGACCTGATGAAACATATGAAAGTTATTATTAAATTACACAGAATAAAATCCAGCTGTCTTTCTTGCTGGCAATCTCATTACATACTCACCATTTGCTGATGCTTCTGCCTGTGTGCCATTTTCTCTCTTCACCTCACTGTACAATTGAGGGACGGTTTGATCTACCAGAGGAGGTGGCTCAGTGTAGACTGGATAATTCTCTGCATGAAGCTGCTGCTGCATCTGTGGCACATAGATCATGGAGTACCAGTAGTTGTGGTAATAGCACTTGAGCAAGAAAGGGCAAAAAACAAGAAACTTTACTTTTCTCTAGTCTTAATGTAATACTGTTTCCCACAAACAAAAATAAATAATAAATAATAATTGGGCCATGATTTTCAGTGGCAGCAATGACTTTTTTGACCTAAAAACTTGACACTTAGTCTGTTCTCTATTAGAACTTTACGATCTTTTGCTGCATTTGTATCTCAAAGAATTCTTTCAGGAAAGCACCTAAAAGACCTGTGTAAAAAGATGTCTTTTTAATATATATATTTTACTGCACTTTAGGTGTCTCTTATAGTATTTTTAAACGCAAAAAAACATTGCACACAGTATTTAACAACAGGGAACTGGATAAATCATATATCTGTGATGAAATAGTATAAAGGCAACAAAAATCATGCTGTCAAATAATTTTAAAAATGCTTGTATTGTTAAAAAATTAAAAAATTATCATAGAGGTGATTTTAGTTTTCTTTATGTCATAGTACTTTCAAAATGACTACAATGGACACTATGATTTCTAATATGAAAAATAAAATATTCAGCATCTCCTGGTATTCCATAATGTAAAAGGCAGGAGAATATTTTTAAATGTCTCAGTGGAACAGATTACAAAGTTTCCATATGTGACTATAATAAACTAACATAACAGAAGGGGTAAGCAGTTTATCAATTCTTGAAACTGAATTTAGGAAAAATAGTCTCAAAGAAAAAAAACCCAACTCACTACTCTCAACTTATAGATGTACACTATTTGGGAAGACACTTTTCTTGACACTGGCATGTCTAAAGCTTTAGAGAAATCAGTGTCAGGGAATGTGAACTAATCTGAGCATTATCAAAGAGAGCACAGAGTTTATCATCATCTGACAGATCTTAAGATGCATTATTCCTTTCAGTAAATATGCCATCTTGTTACATTTTAAGTCAAGTGTATTTCAGGGGAAAAAGATCCCAGAAAGAATAAAATACAAGAGCTCTCACCTCAAATCAGAGACACCTTTCACTGATAAAGGCATTTATCAGTACCCACCTGCCTCCAGAACTCAGAGGAATGGTTAAAAAAAAAAAATTTGTTTAGCAAGTATCTATGAACACATGAGTGCTTTAAAAATACAGCTCTTTATTTTTAAAAGTTGTATTAGACTTTAAGTTCTGGGATATATGTGCAGAACATGTAGGTTACATAGGTATGTACACAGGTGTCATAGTGGTTTGCTGCACACATCAACCTGTCATCTATATTAGGTAGTTCTCCTAGTAATATCCCCCTCCCCTTGCCCTGCACCCCGACAGGCTTCGGTATGTGATGTTCCCCTCCCTGTGACCATGTGTTCTCATTGTTCAACACCCACTTATGAGTGAGAACATGCGGTGTTTGGTTTTCTGCTCTTGTGTTAGCTTGCTGAGGACAAGTTTCCAGCTTCATCTATGTCCCTGCAAAGAACGTGAACTCATCCTTTACTATGGCTGCATAGTATTCCATGGTGTGTATGTGTCACATTTTCTTTATCCAGTCTATCATTGATGGGCATTTGGGTTGGTTCCAAGTCTTTGCTATTATGACTAGTGCTGCAATAAACAAAGGTGTGCATGTGTCTTTATAGAATGATTTATAATCCTTTGGGTATATACACAGTAATGGGATTGCTGGGTCAAATGGTATTTCTGCTTCTACATCCTTGAGGAATTGCCACAGTCTTCCACAACGGTTGAACTAATTTACAATCCCACCAACAGTGTAAAAGCGTTCCTATTTCTCCACAACCTCTGCAACAACTGTAGTTTCCTAACTTTTTAATGATCACCATTCTAACTGGCCTGAGATGTAGTTTTGATTTGCATTTCTCTAATGATTAGATGATGAGCTTTTCTTCATATGTTTGTTGGCTGCATAAATGTCTTCTTTTGAGAAGTGTCTGTCCATATCCTTTGTCCACTTTTTGATGGGGTTGTTTTTCTTGTAAATTTAAGTTCCTTGTAGATTCTGGATATTAGCCCTTTGTCATAGATTGCAAAAATTTTCTCCCTTTCTACAGGTTGCCTGTTCACTCTGATGATAGTTTCTTTTGCTGTGCAGAAGCTCTTTAGTTTAATTAGATACCATTTGTCAATTTTGGCTTTTGCTGCAATTGCTTTTGGTGTTTTACTCTTAGCCCTGCCTATGTCCTGAATGGTATTGCCTAGGTTTTCTTCTAGGATTTTTTTACAGCTTTAGGTCTTATCTTTAAGTCTTTAATCAATCTCGAGTTAATTTGTGTATATAAAGTGTAAGAAAGGGGTTCAGTTTCAGTTTTCTATATATGGTTAGCCAGTTTTCCCAACACCATTCATAAAATAGGGTATCCATTCCCCATTGCTTGTTTTTGTCAGGTCTGTCAAAGATCAGATGGTTGTAGATGTGTGGTGTTATTTCTGAGGCCTCTGTTCTGTTCCATTGGTCTATATATCTGTTTTGGTACCAGTACCATGCTGTTTTGGTTACTGTAGCCTTGTAGTATAATTTGAAGTCAGGTAGCATGATGCCTCCACCTTTGCTCTTTTTGCTTAGGATTGTCTTGGCTATGTGGGCTGTTTTGGTTTCATATGAAATTTAAAGTAGTTTTTTTCCAATTCTGTGTAGAAAGTAAATGACAGCTTGATGGGGATAGTATTGAATCTATGAATTACTTTAGGCAGTATGGCCATTTTCACAATATTGATTCTTCCTATCCATGGGCATGGAATGTTTTTCCACTTGGCTGTGTCCTCTTTTATTTCCTTAAGCAGTGGTTTGAAGTTCTCCTTGAAGAGGTCCCTCACATCCCCTGTAAGTTGTATTCCTATATATTTTATTCCTTTGTAGCAATTGTAAATGGGAGTTTGCTCATGATTTGGCTATTATTGGTGTATAGGAATGCTTGTGATGTTTGCACATTGATTTTGTATCCTGATACTTTACTGAAATTACTCATCAGTTTAAGGAGATTTTGGGCTGAGACAATAGGGTTTTCTCCATATACAATCATGTCATCAGCAAACAGAAACAATTTGACTTTCTCTCTTCCTATTTGAATAATCCTATTTCTTTCTCCTGCCTGATTGCACTACCCAGAACTTCCAATACTATGCTGAATAGGAGTGGTGAGAGAGGGCATCGTTGTCTTGTGCCGGTTTTCAAAGGGAATGCTTCCAGCTTTTGCTTATTCAGTATAATATTGGGTGTGGGTTTGTCATAAATAGCTCTTATTATTTTGAGATACATTCCATCAATACCTAGTTTATTGAGAGTCTTTAGCATGAAGCGGTGTTGAAATTTATCAAAAGCCTTTTCTGCATCTATTCAGATAATCATGTGGTTTTTGTCATTGGCTCTGCTTATATGATGTATTACGTTTACTGATTTGCATATGTTGAACCAGCCTTGCATCACAGGGATGAAGCTGACTTGATCATGGTGGATAAGCTTCTTAATGGGCTGCTGGATTCGGTTTGCCAGTATTTTATTAAGGATTTGCACATAGATGTTCATCAGGGATATTGGCGTGAAATTTTTGCTATTGTTGTTATGTCTCTGCCAGGTTTTGGTATCAGGGTAATGCTGGCCTCATGAGTTAGGAAGGAATCCTTCTTTTTCTATTGTTTGGAATAGTTTCAGAATGAATGGTACCAGCTTCTCTTTGTACCTCTGGTAGAATTTGGCTATGAATCTGATTGATCCTGTACTTTTTTTGGTTGGTAGGCTATTAATTACTGCCTCGATTTCAGAATTTGTTATTGGTCTACTCAGGGATTAGACTTCTTCTTCATTTAGTCTTGGGAGGGGGGATGTGTCCAGGAATGCATCCATTTATTAGATTTTCTAGTTTATTTTCATAGAGGTATTTATAGTATTCTCTGGTGGTAGTTTGTATTTCTGTGGGATCAGTGGTGATACCCCCTTTATCATTTTTTATTGTGTCTATTTGATTCTTCTCTCTTTTCTTCTTTATTCATCTGGCTAATGGTCTATCTATTTTGTTATTCTTTTCAAAAAACCAGCTCCTGGATTCAATGATTTTTTGAAGAGTTTTTTCGTGCCTCTATCTCTTTCAGTTCTGCTCTGATCTTAGTTATTTCTTGTCTTCTGCTAGCTTTTGGATTTGTTTGCTCTTGCTTCTCTAGTTCTTTTAATTTTGATGCTAAAGTGTCCATGTCATATATTTCTCGCTTTCTGTGGGCATTTAGTGTTATAAATTTCCTTCTAAACACTGCTTTAGTTGTGTTCCAGAGATTCTGGTATGTTGTCTCTTTGTCCTCATTGGTTTCAAAGAACAAAATATAGCTCTTTAAATGTCTTTGAATTTGTGTAATTTTCACATAAAATGGAAAGATAGTCATAAAAATATTTTAGGATAATTCCTTTATTTTGAGATAAAACAACACAGTGAAAAGTTAGCATATAAAGTTAAATATAATAGCTAACCTAATATATGCTGAGGTTGTGCTGCTTACAGCCCAGTACCTATCTCTTCAGTTTAACAACTATTTTATAATAAGAGAAAATAAAGCACAAGGAGGCTAAATCAGAAAACTTATATTCAGAGATATCTTAGATAGAAATAAAATTTTTAATTTTTAGTCCCCTTAGTGCTTTTGGCTTTTGAACTTCAAGTCTAATTATCCAAATGGCTTATACTTTGAAAATAGGGCTTATCAAAGCACTTTTAACATGACACTTACCTGCAATCCTAGATTGAAATAGTACTGCAAAACTTTTGTATCTAAAATTAAAAATTAAAAAAATTAGTGACTAGACTGACATAAGCAATTAGAGTTATCTTTTTAAAAGCTTTTCTGGCCAGGCGCAGTGGTTCATGCCTGTAATCCCAGCACTTTGGGAGGCTGAGGTGGGCAGATCACGTGAGGTCAGGAGTTCAAGACCATCCCGGCCAACATGATGAAATCCTGTCTGTACTAAAACTACAAAAATTAGCTGAGGGTGGTGGCAGGTGCCTGTAATCCCAGCTACTCAGGAGGCTGAGACATGAGAATTGCTTGAACCTGGGAAATGCAGGTTACACTGAGCCAAGATTGTGCCACTGCACTCCAGCCTGGGTGACAGAGTGATACTCCATCTCAAAATAGTGGAAAAAAAAAAAAAAAAGCTTTTCTCTTTGGGCATTATTAAGGTAGATATCAATGTAATCTTGCCACATTAATATCACTCTTAATTTTACCTTATAAAAATGACTACTTACCTACCAGTATAGGTAAGATTATTTTCTCATCTAAGGTTTAGTTATCAAACACAAATTTCATTTCTAATCTTAATTTTAGGCTGATGTTATAGAAAGTTCACTCGGGCAATATTTAGGAAGAATCCAATAAAGGCATTTTCTCACCTGTTTCAAGATGGAGTTTTTAGTTTAATACACTTCTAGTACCTAAGCAATCATTTTGGTCCTCAGTTACTAGCAGTACTAGACAGTACAGACTAATGTCTACTGACAGAGGTTAGTGATGCCTGCTGAGACAATTAGAACAATATGAAACTATTCACCTTGTTTTTATTTACCATGACTGACATACCACCACCAGAACTCCAAAGAGAAGGGCAATGAGCAAGGTTATTTCTCTAGACATTACTAAACTAAACTACTTCATAAATGAACAAAAGCTGTTCTTAGCATTACAGTTGTATCTCTAAATGTATTTTTATTCCTTTACCTGAGATCCACACATATTTTTATTTATAAAGTAATATAACCTGAGTTCCACTAACAGATGAACTTTCAGAAAACCCCTCTTTCTTAGGTTGGAGACTCCCTAAACAAACAGATATATTTACTGCCATTTAAAAAAAATCAGCTTATATTTTCACTGTTATATGGGAACACAGTATAAAGCCTAATGCTCAAGCTAAAGAATATTTTAAAAAATAGGAAATAAATTCATAAGTAGCATTGGATTCTACTCCTTGATACATACATAAATAAAAAAAATAACTTGTATACACAAATGCACATAGTATTAATAGCCAAAAAGTGAAAGCAACCCAAATTTTCCTCAACTTACAGATAAAATATGATACAGACATACTTTGGAGATATCATGGGTTTAGTTCCAGAACAAAATAAAGACAATATTGCAAGGAAGTGAGTCACACCAATATTTTGGTTTCCCAGGACATATAAAAGTTATGTTTATTGCCGGGCATGGTGGCTCACTCCTGTAATCCCAGCACTTTGGCAGGCTGAGGTGGACAGATCATGACGTCAGGAGATTGAGACCATCCTGGCCAACATGGTCAAACCCAACTCTACTAAAAATACAAAAATTAGCCAGGAGTGGTGGCACATGCCTGTAATCCCAGCTACTCGGGAGGCTAAGGCAGGAGAATCACTTAAATCTGGGAGTTGGAAGTTTCAGTGAACTGAGATCGTGTCACTGCACTCCAGCATGGTGACAGAGGAAGTCTCCGTCTCAAAAAAAAAAAAAAAAAGTTATGCTTATACACTATACTGTAGTCTTTTCAGAGAATAATAACATTAGATCTAAGAAAACAATGTATATACCTTAAATTTAAAATATTTTATTGCTGGCCGGGTGCAATGGCTCATGCCTGTAATCTTACCATTCTGGGAGGCCAAGGTAGGTGAATCACTTGAGGTCAGGAGTTTGAGACCAGCCTGGCCAGCATGGAGAAACCCTGTATCTACTAAAAATACAAAAATTAACTAGGCATGGTGGCGGGCGCCTGTAATGCCAGTTACTCAGGAGGCTGAGGCAGAAGAATCACTTGAACCCAGGAGGTGAAGGTTGCAGTGAGCAGAGATCGCGCCATTGCACTCCAGCCTGGGTGACAGAGACTCCATCTCAAAAAAGAAATAAATAAATAATAAATAAAATACTTCACTGCTAAAAAAATATGCTGACAGAAATGAAGGGAGAAAAGGGAGAATATGTTGTTGGAAAAACAGTGCCAATAGATTTGCTTGACATGGGGTTGTCACAAGTCTTCAATTTATAAAACAATAAAAATCACAATATCTGTAAAATATAATAAAACAAAGTACAACAAAATGGAGTATGCCAATACATCCATATCCTGGAATGTTTTGGCCATAGGAAAGAAGAATGCACTGATATATGTGACAACATGAACCTTGAAAACAGTATGCTTAGAGAAAAAAAGTTAGTTGCAAAAGACCACATATTGTATGATTCTATTTATATGAAATATCCAGAATAGGCAAATCCATTGATAAAATAGAGGAGTGATTGCTAAGGCCAGGAAGAATGGGGAGTACCTACTAATGAATACGTGATATGTTCTCAGGGTTAATAGAACTTAGATGGGAGAGTGAATGGGGAAAGAATTTGAGTTGAATCACCATGCCAGCAAATGCTTAGGAGAAGAAAACTCACTACATAAAGTTCACATAGGAGCAGAAAGAGATAAGGTTGGAACAGAGACTAGCCTGTGGAAAGTCATAAATGTCATACTTAGTCTGCTGAACTTTAATCTACAGAAAACAAAAAAATCACTGAAGAGTTCTGAGCTAGGAAAAGACACAAAGTGGAATAGTACCAGAGTAGTGAGACCAATGGAGAAGCGACTCTAATTGTTCAGGGACAAGGTGATAAAGGGCATGATCAAGGAAAGAGGCAATGGATATTTTTTTTTAAATCCTCTGTGAAACCCAGATTTTTAATAAATCAGCCAAGGTTAACATGCAAAAATCAATTCTATATTTACATACAGGACAAAATAGGAAAATAAAAGATTTCAAATTCTATTTACCACAGCTCCAAAAACCCAAATACACAGGAACACATTTAGCAGATGAGAAGACTGCTATACCCCAAAAAAAAAAAAAAAATGTCGAGAAACTAAATGCAGCCTAAATTGACAGATATACTATGATACCATGTTCACGAATTTAAAGAGATCATACTGTTAAGAACTGACATTCTCCCCAAATTGAGCTATAGATTATAAACACAATCCCAAATTTCCAGAAGGTTTCTCTTTTATTTTTGGTAAAATTTGATAGTCTAAGAGAAGTGCAAATTACCCCACCTTACTTCAAAAATCTTACTAAAAAGACAATGTGGTAATGATGTAAGGATTAAAAAATATATCAATGCAATAGAAGAGGGCATACAAATAGACCTGCACTTAAAACGGTCATTTGATTTTTGACTAAAACACCAAAGTGACCCAATAAGAAAAGGAAAACCTTTTTTACAAATGGTACTACTGGAATACTGGAGATCCATAAAGGAAAAAAAAAACACACACACACACACAAATCACCTCAACCTCCATCTCATACCATCCACAAAAATTAATTTCAGATGGGTAGTGGACTTCAATATAAAACTAAAAGCACTATGCTTTTTAAGGAAAACACAGGAGACAATCATAATGACTTGAGAGTAAGGCAAAGGTGTTTTTTTTTTTTTAATCTGAGTCAGAGTCTCATTCTGTCACCCAGGCTGGAGTGCAGTGGCATGATCTTAGCTCAGTACAACCTCCACCTCCTGGGTTCAAATGATTCTCCTGCCTCAGCCTGCCAAGTAGCTAGGATTACAGATGCATACCACCACACCTGGATAAATTTTGTATTTTTAGTAGAGGCGGGATTTCACAATGTTGGCCAGGGTGGACTCGAACTTCTGACCTCAAGTGATCTGCCTGCCTTGGCCTCCCAAAGTGTTAGGATTACAGGTGTGAGCCACCATGCCCAGACAGTTTCTTAGATCACAGAAAGCAATACACACCAAAAGAATGATCAATTAGATTTCATCAGAATTAAAATCCTCTACTCATCAGAAGGCACCATGAAGAAAACAGATAAGCCACAGAATAAGAGCAGATACTCAGAAAACATACCTGACAAAAGACTAGTATAGAGAATATGTAGAGAACTTCCACAACTCAATAACAAGCACCCAATAAGAGAGTAGTCAAAATATGTGAACACGTTACAAAAAATATGCAAATGGCCAAGAAGCACATGAAAAAAGTACCCAAACAACTGGACATTCACATGCAAAAATATGAATCTATACATAAACTTTACATACTTCACAAAAAAAGTCACTCAAAATGGATCACAGACCTAAAAGTGAAATGCAACACATACAACTTCTAGACGGTAACAGGAAAAAATCTAGATGACCTTGAGTCTGGCAAATGCTTTTTAGATATAATACCATAGGCATGATCTATAAAAGAAATAATTTTTAAGTTGGAGTTCCTTAAAATTAAAAACATCTGCTCTGCAAAAGATACTCAAGAGAATGAAAAGACAAGCCACAGATTTGGAAAAAATATCTGCAAAAGACATACCTCATATAATAGACTGTTACCCAAAATATACAAAGAACTCTTAGAACTCAATAAGTAAACAACCTGAATTAAAGACGGGCCAAACACCTTAACAGATGTTTCACCAAAGATACACAGATGACAAATAAGCACATGAAAAGATGCTACATGTTGGACTTCACAAAGAAAATGCAAATTAAAACAATGAGATACCATTACACACCTATTAAAATGGCCAAAATCCAGAACACTGACAACACCAAATACTGGCATGAATGTGGAACTACAGGAACACTCATTCATTGCTGGTGGGAATGCAAAATAGCCACTCTAGAAGACAGTTTGACAGTTTCTTACAAAAGAAAAGATATTCTTATTCAATCGAGTAATTGTAATCCTTGGTGTTTACCCAAAGGAGTTAAAAATATATTTCCACACAAAAACTTGCACGTGGATGTTTAGGGCAACTGTAACCGAAAGTGGAAGCAACTAAGATGTTATTCAGTAAATGAATGGATATATAAACTGTGGTACATTCAAATAATAATTTGGTGAGGAACCTTAAATATATATTGCTAAGAGCCAATCTGAAAAGGCTATATACTGCATGATTACAACTATATGGCATTCTGGAAAAGTCAAAACTATGGAGACAGTAAAAGATCAGTGATTGCCAGGAGATGGGGGATGAACAATAATAGGCAGAGCATAGATTTCTGGGGCAGAGAAACTCCATGATAGCATCTATGTGATGCTATAATAAAGGATACACACCATTATACATTTGTCCAAACTCATGAAAGTGCAACAGAAAGAGTGAACACGAATATAAACTATGGCCTCTGGGTGATAATGATGTGCCAAGGTAGGTTCATCATTGTAGCAAATATACCATGCTGGTATGGTGGGGGACACTGATAATATGGGAGACTACAGACACAGTGGAGGCTGGTGGAAAATGGGAAATCCCTATGCCTTTCTCCCAATTTGGCAACGAACAGAAAACTGCTCTACAAAATAGATTTTTTTTTAAAAACATGATCAGTCACCAGAATGGATAAAGTTAAAGACAGTGACAACAATAAATGTTGGTGAGGAAGAGAAACAATTGGAATTCTCACACACTGCTGGTGGAAGTGTAAAATGGTACAACTTTGGAAAAATGTTTGGCAGTCACTTATAAAAGTAAACACATATCTCTTTATGACCCAGCAATTCCACTGCTAGGTATTTGTCCAAGGGAAATAAAAATGTATGTTTACAAAGACTTTTACGAGAATGTTCATAACAGCTTTTTTCATAACAGCCCCAAACTCCAATTAGTCCAGCTATCTATCACCAACAGGAGAATGGACAAACTGGAATAGTCATACAATGAAATGCTACTCAGCAACGAAAACAAGTGGGCTACTGACACATGCAACAACAGACAAATCTCAAAATTATGCCAAGTTTAGGAAGCTTTCCATAAAGATTATATACTACAAGATTACATTTATATAAAATTCTAAAACAGGCAAAACTAATCTATGGTAGAAAAAAGTCAGAACAGTGGTTGTTTCTAAGGGGAATATGGGAAAAACTGGGAAGGAGCATGAGGCAACTTTGTGGGACAATGTTAATACTTTATACCTTGATAGGGATTTGGGTTACACGAGCGCGTGCATGCATATGTTAAAATTAAGCTAATGTGCACTTAAGTTTTGTATATTTCATTATATATCAAAAAGAAAAAAATCTACTTAATAATATGTATCCTGAGGTTTTAATGGGGAAGTGTACAAATGTCTACAATTTAAAAATGATACAAATGTACCAAAAAGAAGATGGATTAATAGAGATGGATGGAGGGAATGATTGGATAGATAAGTGATAAACATTTATGATAGAATATAGGTGATAGATAAGACTTCATTTTAAAATTCAACTGATGAATGTTTTAATATATTCACAGTAAAATATTAGGAAAAATACAAAATCAGAATTTTGGGGTGACTAAGTACATCTCAGGCATAGATAGGTAAGGGAAGGGAGAGTAGTAAAGGAATCAGGGTTTAGATATCGGGCAAATTAGGTGGAAATTATACCACTTAACAAAATAGAAAACCAAGGAGAAAAGTCAATGTTTTGTGTGACTTGGGGAAAAGATAAATATGGGAAATTTCATTATTGAAATGAAAGCTAAAAACTAAATGAAAATGTCCAGCAAGTATCTGGAGACAAGTAACTAAAAACTTTTAATGCCAAGGCTAGCTAGATTTAAGAATCAACTACACAGAAATAACTGTGAAGTTTAAGGATAGGAAAAAAACAGAAAGAAAATCTTGGTGATTAGGGGTTGGAAAAACAAAAACAAAAATAGAGAAGTAGCTAGAAAAAAAACAAGAAAATGTTACAGCAAGAAAGTGTAAGTAAGCAACAAACAATTCTCAACTATAATTCTCTCGAGAAATATGTCAATGAGGTGTAATAAAGAACTTCCAATGAAAAACTACTCCTTAGATGCTTAAGAAAACAGGGCGGAAATTCAAGGCAGATAAGACTCATAATCCCCACTACCTCAAATCTTTAAAATTCATGTACTTGTGGAAACAGTTTAAAATATTGCAGTAATTCATGTACTTGTGGAAACAATTTAAGAAATAAAGAAAAATTCGATACCAAGTCCTGTTTTGCAAAAAGACAGTTAAGAAAATCAAAGACAGCCATCTGAGAATCGTCTTCAGGGTAGGCATGTAGCTACAAAAGCAAAACAAAACAAAAACAGCAGCACACATCAACTCAACCATCCATTTGTTGATTATGTAAAAGATACTCTGTTTTCAGCTTTTAATTACTCCTTTCCTTAGTCATTTCCTGCATTGTGTTCTCAAGTCAATTTTCATTTGGTTCCCCATTTCCCAATAGGTCAACCAAAGAGAGATATGTTCTAAAAATATTTTTTAAATCTCAGACCCCTCACCTAAGTCTCAAAATCTACTTACCTTGAGGCAAATCACTGCCACTTGGATCACAGGAATAAGATGGAGGTGGTGGTGGTGGTAAATTTGAAGCCTCTCCGACATCAAAAGGAGGAGGAGGGGGAGGAGGTGGTGGTGGTGGTGGTGGTGGTGGTGGTGGTGGTGGTGGTGGTGGTGGTGGTGGTGGTGGTGGTGGTGGTAGAGAGGTACCAGCATGAGGAGTAGGAGCAGAATGGCATGGATAGGATGGTGAGGCAATCACTAACAAAGAAACAAAACATAACAGAGCAATACACAACTATAACACCTTATGAACAGTAGGTTCATCAACTTTTCTTGTCTCTAGTATG
>PVKP010013859.1:0-54424 GCA_004027715.1 Plecturocebus donacophilus | reverse complement strand
CCCTTTTTTTTTTTCCTCTCCTGAGAGAGTGGTAAGTTCAGAAGAAGAGACTCGGTCTCTAAGGGCACAAAATTGAAGGTGCCGGTTGGACACAGCTGCTCCTTGTAACCCATCCTGCTTCAGCACGTTAGGCAAATTTTTTTGTACCAGGTCTTTCTTCCTGAAATCCTAGGTAGGAACACCAGAGGAGGTAGATGGCCTGGCAGGACGTGTATAGCAGTCTAAACAATGTGTAGGCAAATTCCTCAAGTTACCATTTTCCTGTGGCTGCACCCTTCTTTCCCTTTCCTTTTCAGTATCCTCCATCCGCTCAAAGTCCATGTCTCTCCTCGGGCCCCTTGAGGCTTTCCCATTCCACATTTCTCTGGGTCCTCTGAGATTCTCAGCCTCTTCTAAAGTACTAGGGACTGCTGGGCAAATCTGTGTGAGCCGCATGGATTTCCTGAATCACCTAAAGCCTTTCTGGTGCGCTTGGTAAGAGCCTTGGAAACGGGGACAGGGAAAGGAAGGCAGACCGCGTAGAGGCAGAGACTCTTCCCACCGGGCTTGTGGTTGCATTCCCGGCACCTAAGCCAGTGACTGTCACCTAGTAGGCACTCTGTCTTTCTTCAGTTAAATACAATGAATAATTTAGTTGGAGATATGGTAAAAGAAGATGAGAGTTAGACAACTCATGGGGATCTTCAGCAAACAAGAGGCCCGGGACTGGCGTGTCTGAGCAAAAGGCTTCCTGATGTAGTAGCAGAAATCGTCACAGAAGCCCCAAGCCTGGACCCGGTTACACCAAAGGGTCGGTGCACATTGGCAGTGGCCTCTGTGGAAGGGCCCCACCTTCCATGCTTGCGCGTCTCCTTTTGTTCCATCAGGTTTAGCACTGAGACGATCGGTGGCTGCCACCTCCTTTCATCTGCCCCAAGTTCCTGCTTGCCATCAGCCCAGTGCAGCATGCTCTGGTGCCAGCAACAACCTCCCCGGGAAAGAGAGCCTTGAGGGATTGGAATTGTGAGAGAAATGTAAGCTCTGAGCTTGAGGGTGGTCCGCGGGCCCCTCCCGTTCTCACCTTGGAAGCAGGGAAGGGGCTGGTTCCAGGGCTCCGTGGGAAAGCCGTTTTGAAGGATGGTGCCCTTGGGCCACAGGGCATCATTCCGCTTTAGTTGAAGGGGTCCTGTTGTGTTCCCAAGAGAATGCGGTGGGGTTAACATAAAAGCAGAGTTTGGCAATGAGGAACCCAATATTCTGCGGCCTGTTTTCTTAATTGTTAGTGAATTAAGCCAGGAAGGCATGCGGGGTGGCTGGGGAGACCCTTTGTAAGAGGTTAAGGTCCTCAGAGAGTGATGATAGGATTAGCAATAATTTGCTGGAAACAAACAAGCAGAATACCAGGAGAGCCACAAGCGGTGGGTTTTCTTCACTGTGCCCCTGTGTTCTCTGGTTCACCAGGGACCTTAGGCCTGTCGTCCTGGATGATCACAGGGCTGGCGTCACCCTCGCTGTGATGGCCTGGCAGGCCAGTGTGCTTGGCCCTCCTGCCAAAAGTATCTATGCCCATTCTGCCATGGATAGTACATTTGCATGCCCCTCTTCTTCAAATCCAAGCTGGGAGATGGCAAAGAAAGAAAAGAGAAAATTAAATTAAATGTTTGACCAGCCCAATGAATTCTGTCTCCAGTAAGGCTGGCTTGCATTTGTCTTGCTTTTTATTTTCGGGATTTCTCTCACCATAAATCCTTTTTCCTTTCATCCATTAAACTGTTTTTACTCTCCGTGCCAGCGCCTTGTCCTTTGGCTCATTCTGTGTCTGTCCCGGCTCCGTAATCCTCCCCACGTTCTTTTGGTCACTTTCTTGTCTCCTGATCCGAACCCAGGCCTTTCACTTTGAAATGTTTTTTTCTCTCTCAGATTTCAGCATTTCTTTCTCGCCTTAGAAAGTCACAAGGGTTACTTTCACGTAACCCTTGTTGGGGTCTGTTTTTCTCTCTAGCTTTGGGCCGTGTTCGCATTTCTCTGTTTCAGATACAGTAATGATGCTTCTGTATACATAATCACTGGGGCTCAGTTCCTCTTTCGGTTGTCTGTTCAGAGGAATGTCTTGCTTAGGAAAAAAAAATAGGTTCCCGGACTTTGCCTTCTTATTCCTGCTTCTTTGCTTTGAGGCTTGGGAATAAAAATTACTTAGCTCATCCACTCTGCTGGGAGAATAGAAAAGAGGGAGACGCACCCCACAGGAAATGGAGACAAGCGTTTTGGAGGGAGCCTGCCTGATTTTTTAGGAGATAGGGAGCAGATAGGGAGTGAGGGCCTGCTCTGTGCCTGGCCTCCCACTAACATTTCTCGCATCTCACTTTACCTCCAGCCAGAGGAGAGCTGACAGCCTACAACAATGGCCTCCTTTCTTCTCCGAGGGCCAGTGTTTTGATAGCGTCAGGTTACACCCCAGCCTCCCCCTGGCCCATTTATAAACCTGACACAGGCAACATGATGTAATGTTATTTTTCAGGATCTCAATGAGGAAATTTTTTGCCCCAGGTCAGAAGAATGCTAGTTGATTTTTGCTGAAATGAACCATGGCACGGTATAATATATGGGCTCCTAGCTCAAGAAGGTGGAGGCAAGGCCAGGCTGGTGTATTGCACTGAAGTTGCTAGGGAGTAATAAAGCTTTTTCTGCTTGGACCTTCCACCTCTGGGTGCCTCTGCCAACCTATCATTGTTGAGAAGCACCCTTGTAGAAGGAGGCGCGGGAGCTGCCCCTTTATGTGCAATTCTGCCTTGTTCCAGTGCCATCCTGGTTTCCAGTGCGTTGCCATTGAGCAGCTGCAATGGTTGAGACTGGTCTAGAAAGTGATCACAGAAAGGGAAGGGGGACAGGGGACTTCTGAGTGACTGGGTTTGTCTTCTACGCTAGCATTCAGCCACCTCTGGTAGCTCTGGACTCCCCTGCTCTGCTTGAGCAGTGCCGCTGGGCTTGACAGTGGGAATCGAAGGAAAAACTGGCTATGGCTCCCTTTTGCTTCCTCCCTCTTTCTCGCTCCCTCAACCCACGATATCTGTACCTTAAAAATGTCAGAAAAGTCCCCTTTTTTGTATTTACAGTTGTTTGTTTTGAATGAAAAAAGACAAAAGATTCTAGACTGGAAAGGTGCCTGGCAGTCAGCTGGAGCACTGCCCTAGGCGGAGGAGGAGATACAGAACATGGTGCGGCTCCCACCTCTGTACCAGCTTCCTAGTCCCTCTGTCCTTCTGGAGGGGACTGAGCTACTGGTGTCTCATGAGAGGTGGTAAAGCATCCCAGTAAGAGCACTGGAGATAGAGTCCGGCTTGGCTTTCCATCCTGTGATGAAGTGGCAGATTAACCTTGGACAAGTGATTTGAACTCTCTGCCTCAGTTCCTAACCTGTTAAGTATGAGGAAAAACAGAGCTACCTCCCAGCGTTATTGGGCAGATTAAATGAGTTAATGTACACAAACTTTGCATCGCCGTGTAGCATCCAGGGATCCCTGTATGAGAATTTCCTTAAAAAAAAAAAATACCCTTCTAGAAATATTTTTACAAATTATGAATGTATTTTCCTAATTTTGAAACTACAGCTAGTAGAACACGGTGAATACTGTTCTGCACCTTGCTTTTATTTATTTATGTATTTAGCTTGTTTCTTAGCAATCTCAAGCCTGATGTTGTAATTTGTGAACTATGTGTTTTGTTACCATCCCTGTAAGGCAAGCCATCTGAAGTACTCACCTAGATATGCATACGGAAAACCTTGCTGGAGTGTCAGGGAAAGCATTTTATCCCGACCGCCTTGAACTTGTCACTCTTCTCTGAGCAGGTCATGCCCCTTGCTGACTCAGCCTTTGCCCCGTGTCCTCTGCCATGAATTCATTCTCTCTTCTCCACGCTGTCCGGCAAACTGTTTTTCCTCCTTCAGGAGCCAGCTCAAGTATCAGGATTGCTGAAAAGCTGTTTCTAACCTTCTCCAGGCTCTCCTGCGGGCCCCCTAGCATTGTGTGTGTGTGTGTGTGTGTGTGCGTGCGCGTGCGTGCATATGCCAGCCTTGGCACACACTATTGCTGTTATGATCTGTGTGTATGTGCACATGGGGGCTCAGAGCTCTCCCTCGCTGAAGATCAGCAATTAGTACACTGTTACATGGTTATGCTCCATTTTTTTTTTTTCTGAGACGGAGTCTCACTCCATTGCCCAGGCTGGGGTGCAATCTCGGCTCACTGCAACCTCCAATTCCCAGGTTCAAGCGATTCTGCTGCCTTAGCCTTCTAAGTAGCTGGGTTTACAGGCATGCTCCACCATGCCTGGCTAATTTTTTTGTATTTTTAGTAGGGATGGGGTTTCACTGTGTTGGACCAGGCTCGTCTCGAACTCCTGGCCTCAGGTGATCCACCTGCCTCGGCCTCCCAAAGTGCTAGAATTATAGGTGTGAGCCACTATGCCCAGCTACTCCATGTTTTTAACAAATAAACGATTACTTCTTTTTGGTGGCAACATCAGTTTCCTTGTCTTGCTTCTGTCTCTGGTGAGGGTGCCTTGAGGAAGAAACAAAGAAATCGGACTCCAGCCTAGGACATGACCAAACTCTTAGTGTCACTCCAAAGCATGCTGTGACCATGCTGGACTTTCCCTGGGGGCTGCCAGTTGACTGCCCCTTCAGCTACTCTGTCTTCTTCTGGGACCTACAGTGGAGAACCTCGGAAGACCTTCTGGCATGTACTTACTGCCTTGCTAGTAAAGCAGCACTTGAGCAGGTCAACTCCATCAACTCCCAGGATAACCTTTCTCGGGTATTTCTGTGGGGTGTTCGTTGCGGGGGAGGCAGAAGCACAAAACAGAAGAAACCAAGCACAGTTCCTTGCCCAGAATCACTCAGGAGGCAAAGTACAATTCTGCTCTTCCTTAAATTGGGACCTTCAATGATTGGGTCCCCCTTGTGTGTGAAGATAAAAGCAGGATTGACGAAATTAGAGGGTGAGTGTATATTCGAGACCATTTGGTTCAGCCTCTCTCATTTTACAAATGAGAGTAGGGCAAAGTGTGGTGAAGTGACTGGACCAAGGACACAGACCTTCTTTATGACAGAGGCTTGGGAGCTGGATTTTAGGATGCTGGTAGTTCTTCCCGTATCTAGCTGTGCTGCCGTCTGAATTTCTGGTTCACACCATCAGGTCAGCCCATAGACACCTCCCTATCTGATTCATTTCCTCTTTCCTTCTCTGCAGCTCTCATCGCCACTCCCACCTCCCCTGTTCTCTGTGTTGACATGTGACTTGAGGCACCTGCAACATCCCTACCTAAAATTGACGTTTGCCAACTGGCGGCTGACTGGTGTGCTGTCGTACTTCACTGCCTGCTTCAACCCTCTGAAATATGGAGGCGGATCATAAAAAATGGACTCCACGCATTTTGCAGATCTAAATCTTGCAAATAATATAATATATTATTTGCCTTAATATAATGCACGTGGTTATGATAAATAGGTTTTCTAGGGCATGGCCGGCTGCGTAAGCTGGCATCCTTGGTCATGTCAGTTGAATTCTTTTTTCTTTTTTTGAGATAGAGTCTCTTTCTCCTGCCCAGGCTGGAGTGCAGTGGCATGATCTTGGCTCACTGCAGCCTCCTGGGTTCAAGCAATTCTCCTCCTTCACCCTCCTGAGTAGCTGGGACTACAGGAGCCCGCCACCATGCCTGATCAATTGTTTGTTTTTTTTTAATAGAGACAGGGTTTTATCGTGTTGACCAGACTGGTCTTGAACCCTTGACCTCAGGTGATCCGCTCGCCTTGGCTTCCCAAAGTGCTGGGATTACAGGTGTGAACCACCGTGCCCAGCCTCAGTTGAACTCTAAGTGTATTCAACGCTTTCCTTAATTCTTGGGTTGTCAGGATTCTTCAAAACTCTATATTTCTCTGGGAGTCAAAGGAAGTTTATGGACACAGTTTCTGCATATAGTAGCTTATTTCTGAAAATAGGAAAAACGAGTAAGTTGGACTTCATTTCTTTTTCTAACAGTCTGTGAGTTACCCTTGTCTCATTGACCAGTTTATTTCCATTTCTACTTGTAGTTGAAATAATCTTTCAGATAACCACAAGGAATTTTTAAAGACAAATTCACTATCTTTTTCTCTAGGTTCAATTTTCTGGGCACTGATAGATATAAGAGTAATAATAACATTCTTTTTTTTTTTTTTGAGAGTAATTTTTTTTTTCTTTCAGGCAAGTAACTTATCTGTTCAGATGTAATATTCCTGATGTTATACCGTGGTGATTCCCTACAGATGACAAGTGCTCAGACTCTAGCCTTCTAAATGTTAGGTACCAAATTGACCTTTTTGTAATCAATTTGTTTTTATCTAGCTTTATTAACAGTCAACTGCTGCACCATTGATTGGATCGACGAGGTGGTGATGTGAAACAGTCGCTAAACGTGGCCAAAGTAACCAGACTGACTTTTGTATGGTTTTTGTTTTCTGGACAAGGACTCCGTTAGTTAGAACAGCATTTGATTGTGCCCACCACAACTAAATAAAACCCACGAGACAGTTACAAATGACCTGTCACGAGGGGAGGAGTGAAGTAGAAGGAGCCGGAGGGAGAGCCTACAGGCCTTCTGTAAATGACCACAACCCCTATTGACTTTGCGATGTGGCCTCCCTGGGTCGGCTCTGCCTGGAAGGGTCGCAGAGGTGAAGAGCCAGGAGTCTGGGGAGGCCAGGGTATTGTGTGTGGTTACAGAGGTGCCTTCCAGGTGATCACCATGGAAATCCCTTTCACTGGGGTCTCCAGAGATGAAAAATGCAGGCTACGTCTATGTGAGATGTCATGTAAACCATGGGATATGGATGGGAAGGGTTGGCTTAGTCTGTCTCTCTCTCCACCTCTGCGATGGCAGCTGTGTGACTCCCAGTAAACTTTCAGATGGTTGTTCTTCATACTTGGGGCTGATTCTGTGTGTGAACAAGTCTGGGCAGTGTTTGATGTAGCCACCGGTGTCTAGGCCAGGAGGCGCTCTGCTGCTGCCCGGTGTCCTCACGTTCATTCTCTGTGCCTTCTGCTGCCCTCTCAGCCCCTGGGTCTCCCTCCCCCTGTCCTCCTTACTCCTGCTCCTGTGACGAGGGGTGGGAAACTGGTTACTGATCTATATGTGATCGTGTTGGTGGGAAACACTAGCTAGGCCGGATAATAATGTCTTACAATTACTTAGCATTATCTTGGGTGTATCTCCCTTGAGAAATATATTCCTGTAAATATACCAGTAAGACGGGTTTTGGTTAGCTGAATCATATTTTGTAGCCATTGAAGTCATTAATGTAGAAATTTTTCTCAAAGACAAAAATCTGACTGAGGCCATCTCAACCTCACCGAAAATTTCAGTGAAGGTTAAGAGGCATAGCCTCTGATAAATTACAAGGTAAGAACACTTCATGTTAACAGAAAAAAAAAATTCCAAAATTGCATGTTCCCGATGCTAACTTCAGAGGGAGCTGCATTTTCTAAGAGCATTCAGTCCTTTTAAATGCAGTGATAATTACTAATATTTATTGATATTTATATGTGCTAGGCATAGTGCTAAACCCATTGACATAGATCATTTCACATAATCCTCATAGTAATCCTTTGAGGAATGGAATATGTTTATTCTGATTTACAGATTTTGAGACTGAGGTTCAAATAAGTTAAGTAATTTGCTCAAGGCCATACAGCTGTTAAATGGTAGACCTGGGACTTGAACCCACCTAGAGTCCAGATCCAGAGGTCATATTTTATTACCTTTTGACTATCTTTTTTGTGTTAGGATAAAATCGCATACCTTCATCTTAAATATTATTTTAGAAACTCCTTAAATTTATAAGCTACAGCTCATTGGCCATGTGCTGGTGCCTTTAAATTTTTATTCCCTCTAGAGATTATAACTAAGACTAATGTCTGTGGCTACTCAGCCCAGTTGGTTAGAGCTAATGGGACCAAGGCGACAAGCTTCAACCCCCATATGAGTCTGTTAGCTGAGCTGAGTTTCATGGCCACAGAATTAACCTTTCACCTTGGCCAGCTGCCTCACAAATGCATGTTGTTGATCAGAGAGAATAAGGAGGAGACTGGATAAAATGGCACAGACCAACCACTCTAGGCCAGCCACCCAAAACTATGAATGGTGGTTCAGTAATGTTTTCTCTCCAGTATGGGACCAGACATTATTGCCATGCACTACAGTTTAAAACAGTATTTCTTAGTGTGCTCCTTGGAGCTAGTATTTGTTTTAGTGTTTGTATGTGAGGAACCACTGGATTGCCAAGTAAGTTTGTGAGTTACAAGAGCTTTCTGAACTACAGGGCTTCCCCAAGCTTCAGTATGTTAATGTGGGCTGTAAATCTCTCAGAGGGATGCGTGTGGTGGAGTGGTTAGCATTTTCAGAATTTATTTGACCCGAGGATCTTTTCCCTGGACCAGGATTCTTAAAAACACACTTTAGAAAATTGTGTATCAAGAGTGTGCTTGCTTTGTTCTATTTATTTTAAATCCCCATAGTAGTGACGTCTTTCCACGTTGGCGATCAGTTACAGTGAAAAGGACCAGTTTCCATAGTCCATAGACTTCTACATGTGTGGATCTCCTTTCAGCAGGTTCTATCTTTACTTCCAAAGTGCTTCCACATCTCTTGTCCCATTTTCTCTTTTGCCCTATTTTTAAAACTAGGATTCTGTTGCTGACCATAACACGTACCGCAAATCGGTAACATCCAGGGATTAGAACCCGGATCTCTGGCCCATTTCTCTTTCCAGCGGCCTATGCTGCCTCCCAGTGGACAGAGCATTTGCAAAGAGCAGACATCATCTGCTTAATTCTTTTCTAGAAAGGGTTTGCCTGGTGTCTGTGAGCATTTCTCTGGCCTCCCATTGCTCTTAATTTATAAGGTGGCATTGTCTTAACTCTGTAAGCAAGACCGAACACCTCTCTTCCTCCCACCCCCAAAATTAACTGCGTTATTAGCAAACACTTAAAAGTTCCGGGAGGAGATTCTAAGTTGACTTACGGCAGGGAGAGTAATCACAGGGGTGGGGAGACCCAAGATCACCAGCACCAGCCCAGCCTTCTCCCAGGCTGGGGCGAGGGTTTCCTAGGGAGAGCTGAAGTGCACTTGAGCCTTGTCAATGACTGTCTCCTACTCCATCGCTCACTTGTTCTTTTATTTCTCGGTTTAATTTTGTATAGCTCCAGTGGCAATTTTGGTGATCTGATAATTTGGAAAACAAATGAAAGAATGGAAGATAAATTTTTATTTTCTTTTTCTCAAAAAAAATTACACCCAAGTGAATAATCTTTATGCTCTATTTCTCAGTAATATTTAGATGCTACTCCTGAAGAATAGCAGAGCTGCCAAAATCAGTAGGGTTTTTTTTTACCAAGCTCTGCTTCAGTAATCCTATCACTTGCCTGAAGAATTCATTATAACGAAATAAACACATTAGGAACTCCTTGGTCTTTTACATCTCTAATATTTATGAAGTACTGAGGCTCTGAGCCAGCCAATAAGGAAACTGGCAATTCTCAGCAATCAGTTTAATAGGCATTGGTTGATTTGGATTGCAAAATATAGGTGCCCTGATTAGCCCTCTATATGGACTTGCGTTGTTCTTCAGCCATTCAAAAGCTACCTAATTATGAATATTGAAGCATAATGTTCTGGCTTTTAACATAAGGCACTTACCTTTTAATTGGCCATCAGCTTTGTTTTTAGCTCTTACGTACCTCCGCTGGGATTCAAATGAAATAGGGAGATAATCAACCAGTAAGCAGAGAAAAGGGTAAAATGATCAGGGATAATTAAGTAGCAGCAGGGAAATTTAGGGTTAGACAACAGGGAGAGGAACAAAAGAAGGAAACTCACAGGAAACCAGCTCCCTTCTCTGCCACACTGCCAGGCACACCCCTTTTGAAACCACCTTTAATTCCCTCTTTAGCTTTCAGGTGGGACATAAAAAGACTTTGTGGCTGACATCTATCAGCTTGAGGACAAACTTGATTCCTCCCCGAGCCTAAACTCAGAGCCAAGCAGAGGGTGGGGCATTGGATCCTCACTGCACAAATTTGGCAGGGGAAGAAAGACCGTTAAGTGAAGGCTAATTGGAATCTGCCCCAAACTGCACTCTGTTGGAGCTATTTACAATATCTTTCAAGCAGCTGACTTACTGGGTTATTCAGTTAAGGGACAGTGAGTGGGGGGTTGGTGGGGAGTGTGGAAGGAGAGGAAAATGACCTGTACAAGGCAGTGGGTGCTTTCTTACACTTTTGAAAAATTAACTCTTACACCATCTTTGTCCTTGGTACAAAGTACTTTGGCCTAAGTACTCCCCTTGACCACAGGGAGCAGTTCACCTCCTTTAGGTCATGGGTCCCTTTATTTTCTGAGGAAATTTATGGTCTAGCTCCAGAAAATGAGCCTAGATACATACTTTTTTTTTTCCCCATGTAATTTCAGGAAGCTAAGGAAACCCTGAAAGGTCATCCATGGATCTTCTAGTTTTGTCAGGTTAAAAAAGTCCTGTTTTTAGATCTAGAAATAGGGCTGGAAGCAGTTTTATAGGTAATTGTGGAAAGCGAAGTGGAGGGGAAACCTAGGAAAAATGAGTCTGCCTTTTAACTATTTCTTTGGAGGCCAGGCGCTGTGGCTCATGCCTGTAATCCCAGCACTTTGGGAGGTCGAGGTGGGAGGATCACTTGAGCCTAGGAGTTTGAGACCAGCTTGGGCATTTGAGACCAGCCTGGGTAACATAGTGAGACCCTGTATCTACAAAGAAGTAAAGAATCTGCCAGGCATGATGACACGTATCTGTAGTCCTAGCTACTCAGGAGGCTGAGGCAAGAGGATCACCTGAGCCCAGGGAGGTCAAGGCTACAGTGAGCCATGATTGGACCTGGGCAACAGAGTAAGATCCTGTCTCAAAAATAAAAATATATAACATTTTAATTTTTATATATAAAATAAAAAATCAGCAAATTTTTATAGAAAACCATGAACTTCTTTAAAAAAATTTGCATTGTTACTTTAAAGACAATCATTTATATTTAAAGATCCAAAATAGCACATCTGTTTTACTTATTAAACCAGATTTCATAAGGCATTATTTTGAGGCTATATTTTGTTAGTATAATTCTAGCTAATTCTAATTTTTACATACATCAAAACATGATACAATTATGTATCTTTAAAAACAGCCCTTTTGCAATTTAGGCTTCAGCAAGTTCATATGCGTGCACATGCATTTATGAGTATGTGGGGGTGTGCGTGCGATATTTTTTCTTTTTTGTTCCACCTCCCTACCCCCTGACATGAAGTTGGAACTTGTCTATAGCTGTATTCTCATGGCCTAAAACTAGGTCTGATACGGAGTAGGTTGTTGAATACATGATTAATTTTGTAAAACTTCAGGTTTTGAGAGGAAAGTCAAAGAAACGTTTTCCCCTGTTTTCTTAACAGTCTTCCTTCACTTTCTCTCTGTCTGTATTTATATTTTGCCTGCCTTTTCTTTTATCCCCAATGAGGGTGAGAATTAGGTTCCCAGAACCTATTATGAACATTGTCCTTGGCCGGTAGAGTGTGAGAACGCAGTGCAGAGGACTGCCTGGGGGTGCCGTTTGGGATTGGGGGCATAGGATCCGGACTGGTTTACTGCAGGTTCTCCTTCAGGGGTTGATTTAGGTTGGTGGCTGTGCAATCCTAGGCTGGCCTAGTTGCCCATTCCATAAGCCACACAAGGCTGCTGGACTGAAATAATCATGAAATGTGGGCATCCCTCTTGCTACACAGTCTATCTTTTTGGCCATAATTAAGAATCATTCACATCAAGGGTGCACATTTAGCCAGTGGAGTTTCTTAACAACTCCTTTGAGAAAAGGATCAATGGACATACCTGAGCAGAAAGGTTTCTGTGGTTCCATAATGTAAGAATTCAGAGTGCGCAGAGGATGATTCCTGAGTCTGCCCGTAGACTAGGCATTTGGGTAGATTTTTTTTTCTACCATTTGACTTTCGTCTTCCTTAAGAATGAGAAGTTAGGATCAGAGGAAAATCTCCCATCTTTCACACTAAATGTGTCTATAAAACCAAGCAACACTGATTCTTCCTCCCTGTACGTGAACCTTGGTTGCATAGCCTTTGACGTGTCAAGTCAGGCGTCAGGTGAGCTAGAGGGTATAGGCGATACGTCCATTTAGGCACCATCTGAGTTTACCCCAGCCTCTCTTCCACACTGACACTGGCTTTAATCCATATATATGCTGAGTATACTCCTCTTTCCGTGTGGGCCCAGGAGGCAAGGCTAGGCTGGAAGTGAGCACTAGGTAGGAGAAGGCATCCTGCTGGAAGGAGCTGGTGTAAAACAGCGGGTTGCCAGGCCTCTGTTTCCAGTGTTGTCTCTGTTGCAGCTGTTCCAAGGAAGCCACATTTCTCTCTGGGCTGCACTGTTGAGGGCTTAGGGTGCTTCCAGTTTATCTGTGTGAAATGTCAAGTCCAGAGCGGGCAGCCTAGAATCTCTGTGCTGAAAGACTGGCAGGATTTTTGGACCCCAAAGTTCTTGATTGATCTTTTTCTAACATAGTGACTAGATGAGTGAGGTTCTTCTGGTTGTTTCTGAGGCTGCTTGCTCCTTATGCCCTCAGCCTGGAACCAAAGGCTCACCTTTGGTTCACCTGGGTTCACCTAGCTCACCTGGGCTGAGTGCTTCCTTGTTCAGGATGAATTAAGCGCTTGAAGTGCACATGCTGTTAACTCCTCTCCCCCAACTCCTTTGAATTCTCTACCCATCATATATTTGGCCACTTTCCTGAGCCAAGCACTTTATTTTCCTCTTGTTCTGTGAGTCCTAATAGATATATTTAGAAATATTTCTATGAAATATGAAATCCAGGCTTAACTGGCTATTTGAAATCACAGCCCACAACCACATGGCTGATGTGTGCTCACACACCCACTGACATACCCTTACTATACGTACACACAGTTGCCATCTTTTTGCTTTTTTATTTGAGACAAAGTCTCCCTGTGTTGCCCAGGCTGGAGTACAGTGGCGTGATCTTGGCTCACTGCAACCTCTGTTTTTCGGGTTCTAGTAAATTCTTCTGCCTCAGCTTCCCAAGTAGCTGGGACTACAGGTGCATACCACCACGCCCGGCTAATTTTTGTATTGTTGAGATGGGGTTTCACCATGTTGCCCAGGTTGGTCTTGAACTCCTGACCTCGTGATGCACCTGCCTTGGCATCCCAAAGTTCTGGGATTACAGGCGTGAGCCACCGTGCCCAGCTAGTTGCCATCTGTTTTATGTGCTTTCCTTCCTTCTCTCTTCTCCAGACGTTGCATGTCTATTATCTCAGGAAGTAAGCCCTGCCTTTTTACACACAAGAGGATTGTGACTCATGCAGTGTATACAGAGAGATAGAGCTATCTACCAGCATGTTAATAAAGGGCCTGATAAGGAATCGAAAAATGTCACCCCCAGGTAATTGCCAGCAGTCTTCTGTAGGCACTGCTGGAGAGGGGGTGGCATGGGAATGGGGGAGACGGGCACAACTGTGTGCACCATGTGTTAGGTGGCAGGAAAGAAGGAGGTTTCTGAATTTTATTTTTTTCTTGTTTAGGAAATTTTTAAAGCATCTTCTGCTTAGAGCCCTGCCAGGGTCTAAGTGGGAACGGTGCATTAGGTTTTACCTGTTTACGGCCAAGCAGCAATCTCATTGCCAAATTAACGCTTACTGATACACTCCTTTGACTATGTTTCTCTGCTTTTTCCTTGTGCCTTGCATCTCCTCTCTGTGCTTGCCTTTGTCTCTCTGTGTCTCTGTGCCTTTGTGGCTTCAGCATCTCGGTGCCTGGATATTCCCCACCTCTCTGTGCTTCTCGGTTCCTGCAGAGCCTGCCTTGTGCCTTTCATTACCACGTTAACAAACTTGAGTCGTGCCTAACGACGTCGCCTCATACGTTATGCTAATGATCAAGAGACATGTTAATGATATTTTAGAAGCCTAATTAGTGGAATATATAACTATATGCAATTTGGTAATGGACTGTGACAACAAGTTGTTAAAAGGGGGCTTGACAAATCCAGTTGCATGTGGCCTCAGACAAACAGGAGCTGAGAATGAATGAGTGGAAATCAGACAGGGAGATGGAAGGAGGAGGTGGGTATTGGGGGTGTGAATGCCTGTGCATACGCTTCTGTGAGGGTCAGTCTTCCTTATGGGTAACATTGCTGTCTTCTCATTCCACTGTCCTAAAACTACAACTGTATCTGAAGAATTATTTACTGATGTTTCTTAAGTGATTGCTGCGGTTCCATTGATCATACTTGTATATCTTTGTTAGAAATGTTATTTTGATTATGTTATTCTTCACAATACCCTTACTTGCAATTTGTAATAGGAGATGTATACACAGAAGATAGGTTCTTGTGCCAAAAAGAAATTTTATTGTGTTATAAACCGACAATCAAGACCATGTAAACTCAGAAATAATCTGTATTGTGTCTATCAACATTTGGATAGTATTGGTAGGAGTAAAACAAGGGAGTGGTGTGTGTAAAATCATTCAGCTGTTTGAATGTCATTTTCTCTCAATGAAAGAATTGGTTAGAGGCATGCATTCCTTCAGCTGTTATCTTTCTTCCTCTAACATGGTAATTCTCAATTTGTGGGCCACGGACCCTAAGGGAACCGTGAAGTTGTTAAAAAGGTGTGGTAAATTCATGCACATACCAAGCATTGTCTGTAAACAGAATAATGTCATGCATACCCATGCAGATAAATATACCTACTAAAATTCGTTGAATGTATGAAATGCTATTGTGGTTAATGAAATGCCCATTCATTTAAAAAAGCATTTTTTCAGTTCCTATAGGTTTTTTGTTCATGAGTATCATTCCTCCATCTGTAGAAGCTAAAAATATAGTCACTTTCTTACAATGGTACTTGCAATGTTTTGACATTAAAAAGCAGACTATGCATTCACAGGGGTTGGGAACTTCTGCCTAGCCTGTTGTTATCAGAACTGCCTGTAAAAATTTAAGCAACTAATTTTCACTTTTGACAACTATTTTAATTCTAGAAAATAGGTTTTTGAAGATTTTTTTAAAGTGTTGTCTATCCTTCCAATGACTTACTATAAATTTTAGAATGTATTGTGTAGGGTAGAAAATCTCCTTTGGTTAGAATTGAAGTTTTTGTGAAGAACATGTTACACCCTGTAGAATCTTGGGTACTGCAGTGCGTAGGTGGCACTAGCTTATGGGATCCTGAATTCCAGAAACCTGATTTTACTTTTTGTTTAGGATTAAAATGCAAAAAAGAGGTAGGCTTGCAGTATCACACTTCACCACCAGGTAAAGCTTTTAGAAACATATTCAGTGTGAAAATGCCCTAAGTTTGAAGCTTCTTGATGTATAAAGACAGTTATAGAGGCAAAGAAAGTTAGTGTTTTATGCATTAGTCCTATACTCTTGAAATAGTATAGGTTTTTGGCAATAGTACATTTGTACCTGTTGTATGAGGTTATTGGCAATGAGGTACATTTGTATTTTTTTCATGGCTGTTCTTCCTAAGGCAGTATGCCCTGTTACCATTGAGGAAGTTCTTCTTTCCCTATAAACATTTTTATTATATGTGGAAAGAAGAAACCTTGAAGGAAGATTATGTATGAACCTGGGATTCTGTTATAACGTTTGATGTTTGTTTCCAGTTAAAAATCAGAGCTAATTTTTGGGAGGGAGGCAGACAGGGAAAAAGTTTATAAGCGAGCCAGTGGAAAAAGCACATTCATTATCAGTGTCTTTCTCACTGAGTCGTTTGAAGTTGGAGAATTAGCAGCTTCTTTGAAGCTCATAAGATCTTTCATCTTTGTGTGTGAGAGTGTGTGTGTGTGTGTGTTAATATTGAGATTCTTTCTCATGCTACTTATTTGGTTTTTTTGCTAATAATGAAATTATAATGAGATCCCTGATGGGATTTAAAAAAAAAAAAAGAAAAAAACACCTTACGTGAATTATCCCATTCCCTCACCCTCCTTCTACCTTTCTGTAAAATCTATTCTGCATAATAGGTCTTTGTTTCTGGATTTGTGACAGAATTGAAGGAGGCCAGGAGTCGGAAATGCCCCCCATTGTTCTCTTTGGTGACTAGGATACAAAGTTCGGTTCAGCACAAAATACTCTCCTCTGCTTCTACCTCTGGGACCCCCGTTACCCCCCAACCCACACACTACCACCCCAGTTTTGGGTGGGGAGAAGGCAAAGGTGAGTATTTGATGCCTTTGCAGGCTGAATGGTCACTTTATTTGAGATGCATATACCTTGCTTTCCCCCGTTTATCTTTAAGGATTCATGACATGGGCTGCCGTGGAGTGAACCAAACATCTGTCTTGATGGCAGAAGTGTGGTATTTTGAAACCTTGGGAAAACCTCTCTCAGGATAACATTTTCAGTGGTAGGTTTTCCTCCCTGTTACCTCTGGTTCCTATTCCATTGCCCTTGATCAGTACAGGCTTTTGAAAATGCCATGAATTAAAAAGGTCCCATTGCCCAGGAGTCGAGCATTTCTTTGCCAGGCCTGGTCTCTACTAGTGGGTGGGTAAATGGAGCCTTTGGAAGACAGAATCAGTGTATAGACTGCTCAAGACAGACACATACTTATCTAATTTAAGCATTTCTAGCTGTAGGAAAGGCATTGCTGTGATCTATTCCAATGAAGAGTTTACGCTTTGGAAACTCTCAGTTTCAGAAAATTCTTCCATAATCCAACCTAAATATTTTTTGCTTTACTATTTTATCTTAAGCCAGAGATAGGTAACTGCCGTTTTCCCTTCTTAAAACTCTAGAAAACTGGAGTGTAGAGAATGGGCAAGATGAGAATGCCTTGTATATGTAGGTGGCTTCATCAAAAGCTATTTCCTGGACCTCTCATGTTTAGATTTTCTCAGCAACGTTAATGACCACTTTTAGGGCCTCACTCCTTGCTCCCCATCGTGTCTGGAGGTTCCCCCTATCTTTCTTCCTTCTCACCATTTAGCAGGTATAATAAAGCTGGAGAATCTTTACAGTCAGTGATTTTATATCATAGATCAAAGATCAAAGCAGAGGAATACACAGCAACCGTAAAATTAACTGCTTTTTCAATTTTACAATGCTTTCAGTGATAGAGAATCTTATAAATTTAATATTAATTAAACACTTAGCTTTTAACCTCCTCCTGCATCTACTTTTGGCTGGTGGCTGGAAAAAATTAATTGGGTATCTTAAATCTTGTATTACTAACGCCTTGACAGGAGGGGTTTCAGAAGCACTTATAACTTCAGCAAAATGCACTTGGAGCATGTGTCCTTCCACTCACCTAATTGAAAACGCCCCCTTTTTTTCCTTAAGGAAAAATGAACCATTTACAAATTTTTTTTAAAGGAAGCATAACTTACAATCCCCTTTCATAGCCAAAGCTTTAACTCAGTCCCTTGGCACATTTAACACTTCACAAAATGGAAGCCATTGAACTTCCATTATTATAAATGCCCTATTGATTTTTGGGTGTGTTGGTACAGATGTGTGGCCGGCAATTGCTTGGCCTCATCATTGTGTCACCTGAAGCCTGTGCATGTTCAGTCCAGCGAGGGGTGCCTCCTGTTTTGGTGAGCTCAGTTTGGTATGGTAGAGTCCGAGCTGGTGGCATTTGAGAATGGACCTGCAGCTTCATGAACAGGAAAGTTAGAATATCGGTGACAAGAAATAATATTTCTCTTGAAGGAAGTCTCAAGAGATAGGAAGCCAATGTGATGGAGGAGATGTTATGGGGAAGCTAGACTAGACTGTTCGTATTTTCTTAGCTCTGGAAGGAATGGGCGATGGCGTTTCATTGGGGGACAAGCATTTCTCTCTTTAAAAGCCAGGCAGACCTTCACGGCTGTGCTCCAGAAGTGGCCCAGTAGAAATAATAATACCAGTACATTGCATCTCTTTTGTATTTTTTTTCTCCAGTGGGCTTGGAGAACTTTATCCTTATAATCTCTCATTTTTCTCACACATTACTGTGTTAGAGAAGAGCAAGATCAGGCCCCTGAATTTACCCAAACTGGTTCTCTGCTGTGGCCATATATTTGAAACTAGCAACTGGAAGTTATAGGGAGTAGAGCGTGAACCCCAAGAGTGCATCTCTCTGTACCGTGGTTCTAGATTCAGGTAACTGAGAAAGGTACATTGATTGCTTTTTGGGGACACCTGTTCCTAGCACAGTGCTCAGTGAAATCCCTTGGGTTTATGAGTACCTCACTTGGAGAAAAACTACAAGAAACAACATTTGGGGGAGAATTTAAAATGTCATTATTTACTTTACAAAAATATTTTAAAATTTTTACTCTGAAAGGCTTTACTACAGATTTGTTTAAATTGCTAAGTTTTCTAGTTCTGTAGTCATCTAATGAGACTATAAATCAGCTTACAACTGATATTTTAGAAGCATATTTTTTGAGTAAGGTGAGGGATATAGAACATGCAACACGACAGTCTCCTAGCTCTTGCTCTGGGTTGCAGTGGTCTCTTTCTTCAAGTCTCAGCAGTCACCTTGACAATCCTTGTTGGCAGTAGGGAGCATTTAATCCAACTGTGAAATAATAAATTAGCTGTGGAGTCACCACCAGAACAGGGAATCCTGGCTTTATGCACCTGGCTGGTCTGTACTCCCTGTGAAACCATCACTGTTCCTTCTCATTGCAGCTGAGCTTTCTGAACCTTTTAAGAACTGAATTGATGGGATGTGGAATTTGATAGCCGATAAATTAAGGATATTGGTAAATGCAATGACTCTATTAGAAGATAGCATTTCCAAGATCAGTAGCAACATTTGCTTGTGTTGTTTGTGAGTGTATCTGTGGAGGTCCTTTATATATGTATCTCTCTCTTTCTCTATCTATCTAGATATATATGATATGTGGGGTGCTATAAAATTTTTAGTGCCTTAGTTTGGGTTGACCGCCTTATTACTCACGAGTGAGCTATACAGGTCTTCCTTAACAAGTGGCAATAAAGGCTTTACAGCACCCCTTACACCGTCACATATTTTTGTTTAGGCCACATATTGTCTTTTTCTTTTTAAGTCTCCCTTTGCTCATGTCCCTCTCAAGTACCTTTGTTGCCATGGCAACAGTTCCATCGTTTCTTAGGGTAGAGCAGAATGACATCTTACGCAGGATTCTTTAAGTCAATGCTTGTTTGGACTGACCTCAAACACTCAGCTGGGGCCAGTGCTGTGGCCCTTACCCTGGTCATCTGTAGCACTGTTTTCTCTTTTTTGCGTGAGGCTCTGTTGATTAGAGTGCTGTGTCTGTCTCTACATTAATCATTTTTCATGTCTCTGTGGACCTGTTCCAAAGAACAGGAAGAAGCTGATACTCATGATCTAAAATTGAAAAAAAAAACATTAGTCTTAAGCATTTTGAGTTAAATATGGAGTTTTGTGAGTGGCTGGATGCATAGTAAACACTGTGGCAAGATGGAAGGATAAGAACAGCTCTTCCTCTGCATGTCAATGTTCTCTTTGGAATTCCTTCACAGGCATGGTTTTGACAGGTTACCATGTGCATTTTTCAGTCCTCTCTGTGTGTCTTTAAGACCCAGCAGACCAGACCTTCCTTCTCCATGACTCACGGAGTATTAGTCCTGAAAGGAAGTCACAGAACTGAGTCTAGCGCACTGATTACATTCTTAGGGAAACTGAGACCCAAAGGGGCATGTGTCTTGCTAAGATCACTCATCTTTTATTGGTGCAGATGGGATGAAAACCTACATCTCCCAGCCTTCAGTTGGGCCTTGCCTTTGCTATAATTTGTTAGTTTTTTTAAAACAGAAATTATTTGAAAGGTTTTACTGTCAAACTGATTTTCCATCAAGCCACTTCAACATTTCTGTAAAACGTGGCTGTAGTCATAGTGGAGACCTCATTTGGCAAATGTGGACCGGTGGTGAGGCTCTACCTCCAAATTTCTTCATTCTTTTTCCAGCAAGAAGGTTGGCTTGCCAATTCTTTGATAAAAGGTAGGAGTTTCTGTAATCTGTTCTCTTAACCACATTTGGGATTCTTGTATATATGACTACATATATTTATATATTTTTATAGGCAATATTTTGACGGTTTCTCTTTTGAAAGACAGCGTGAACAAGTATGCCAAAAATCACAGATGATATGAGAAATACTATCAATAAAAGCATTTTTTTCAGAAAGGTGAATAAAATAACCCCCACATAATGTAAGATTATTCCTAATGTTATTTTGCAAAGTCTTTCGAAAACCAAGCGCTTGTGACCCATGGGGTGATACTCAGGATACTCTACATGGCTGATGTTGTTGTTTTTACTGGGGAAAAGAATTCAGATCTGAGAGTCTTTTGGCATGGGCCTGGACAGAAAGATTGCATGATTTGTTCTTGGATGATGTGAAAAAGAACCCTGAATATATTTTTCTTTTCTATGCTTCCAGAGTCCGAGTGGGGAGTTTTACATGGATGGGTAATATGGCATGGTAGGAGACAGATAATGCTCTGTGTTAGATCTTCACTTGGCCTTTCCAATTTGTAGGGGTGGTGTGGTGATCACATATTTGATTATTGCCTATGCTGTTTTCATATTTAGGCTACCTGTAGCAATCCATGATTGCTATCAGTATATCTATCAATCTGTAATACTACACTCGATATCATTCTTCTGTTACCCGAATACTTGGTAAAAGAGAAAGCTAACATGTACTAGATTCGTACCAAGCAGATAAGATGAGATAATCTATATAAAGTGCATAGAATAACCCTGAAAGGGATTATTAGTCCCACTTGACAGATGTGAAAAATGAGTCCTAGAGAGAGTAAATAAAATAGAACCTTCTGTGACTAAGTGACTAAATTCAGGCCTCTGATTTCAAAGCCCATACTCTTCCCTTGGAGTTGCATTGCCCTACCAGGTACTTGGCAATTATGGTCTTATGCAATCTTTGGATCTTTGCTTTGATAATGTTCTTAATAATTCCCTTCACAGTTCACAGTAAAATAAGAATGACGAACATTGAGCATCGTCACACACAAGCCTGAGAGTCGGCAAGACTCACCTTACTGGAAAGCTAGCTTCATCAGCTCTAGCAGCTTTCCAGGTAGCATGATGTCACTGGCAGAGTGGATCGTGAAATAGCATATGAGCTGCATCAGGGAGCTCTGGGGACCTCGCAGAAGTTGAGAGTGTGGGGTGGGAGAGGGGGAGAAGGAGAAATATATTATCCTTATTGATACACAGAGTTGCTCTTTCTTCTTCTTGCAGGTTAATGCACATAACTGTTATCTCACTGTTACTGTGTTGTTTTTGTTTGGTTTTGTGGTTTAAGATACCTTTTAAAAGCCACCATCTGGTTTAGGTGTTAGATGGAAGTTCTGGTTAAAACAAAACAGTTTCATAAAACTAGTGAGAGGGGCTTTTTTTTTTTTTTCCTACAGTGTTCAAAGTGCTTTCTGAACAAAGTTAAATTTCTCTGGATGTAAGCAACAGAGAAGGCAGAAAACATGGCTCTCAGATTCAAGTAATACAAAGAGAAACAAAAAATTAGGTAAAAGAGAAAAGTGAAAGCTCTCAGTCTGCATTGACCCTTTTACTGAGGTGTAAGGTACAAATCATAAAGAATCCACATGGAGAGTGACAAGTCCACCTACTTAATTCATTATTTATTTTAGTTATTGGAGAAGCTCATTTCTGCTTAGCCTCTGGGCATATTTACAAGTGTGATAGAAAAAAGACAGTCACTGCCATTACTGTTTACAATCTACAATAGATAATATATAAACAAGACATATTATTTTTGTAGACAGATGCATCCAGATATACTTGAAACAAACAAGAGTACAGCAATTAATGTGCATATGAATTTGGTAAGATGAATCAGCTATTGTAGCACGTGAAGGAAATTAATACGAATTAAGGATTTGGAACAGATTTGGGCCATATTCGACAATTTTCATATTAAGAAACATTATTTTAGAAGAGCAGTTTGGCTGCAGCGGAGTCAGGAGCTGGGCACGCCGCATTGTGACTTGCTTGTTCCACAAGCAGAGCCTGGGCAGCGCTCAATAACACCCCTCACCTTCATGGGCCATCAGCCGTAGAGAGGCAAATTAGAGCAGTGGCGTAAGCCACAAATCACAGGCTGTTGTTAGATTTAGTCTGACCCTTAGCATCATTTTATCTGAGTCCTCTTGAATTTAATGTGATTCCCTTCAGACCACCCCCTCTCTGGACAAATACTAATATTGTTATTGTTATCAGCATGATTACTTGGGGCTGACCTAATACCCTTCTGCCCTGAAACCACAGGACCTGGCCGCAGCCTAGCCATTAATAGTCCTCAGGGCACCTCATTGACATGGCTGCACTGGAGTTGAAGTTACAAAGCAGGGAGGTATCATTTAGTGTCCCGGCTACCCTCGCCCCCTGCATCTTCATTATGCGGTTTCTTCTTATGGTGCTGCCTGTTTTCCCAAGGAATTAAAGTCACAGATACTCTGATTTCAGGGGAGGATGAGGAGGAAATCAGGTGCTGAGTTGAGAGAAGCAAGAGCTGGCACACCTGTCCTTAGGTTCACAGCACAGCCTTCATTTACATAACTGTTAATCTCACTGTTACTGTGTTGTTTTTGATTTTGCTTGGTTTTGTGGTTTAAGATACCTTTTAAAAGCCACCATCTGGTTTAGGTGTTAGATAAAAGTTCTGGTTAAAAGAAAACAAGTAGTTTCATAAACCTAGTGAGAGGGGCTTTTTTTTTCCTACAGAGTTCAAAGTGCTTTCTGAACAAACTTAAATTTCTCTGGATGTAAGCAACAGAGAAGGCAGAAAACGTGGCTCTCAGATTCAAGTAATAAATCTTGAAAAAGATGTATTGGATATGGGCATAGGACGAAAAGCCAACATCAATGACCCTGAGTATATAGTTTCATAATCCTTGAATAATTTCAAGAATTACAGATGTACTCTTAGTATAGAACATGCAGAATGATCACTGTGGAGTCAACAGTGTGCAAACTATGTGTTTGGGAATTTTTTCTCAATTGGTGGCTTTATATCAACCTCCCCAGCACACTTACAACTAGGCCTTTATAATGATTAATACACTAGGAAGAATCAATGGTATGGACACATTGGACTTGTTGTATTTATGGTCTAGAGGATATTATAACCATGAACTCACTGATGCACTCCAGAGCTTTGATGGTGGTTGAGCAGTAAACATGGAGGTACAAAAGGGTATAAATAAGGTGACTCTGGAAGTCATCCAAAAAGTGAGAAATTGATTTTATGGTGTCTAGACCCTAGGGTTCCTGTAGAGTTAAGACCTAGAAGAGACTTTAGAAACCCCCAATTTTGCTTTATAGATAAGAAAACATAGAGTGGATATCAGTTTGCTTAAGGTCATACAGTTAGTGGCATAGCTGGGACTCAAAACCAGTTTGCCTAGTAAGTCCACTATAACATCCTCGGTGTAGAAAGTCCTCGAATGGATGGTGTTAATGACATCTTTTCTTCACAATCATTTCTCCTGTCTCTCTCTTGCTCTCTCTCTCTTTTTTTTTTTTGAGATGGAGTCTTGCTTTGGTCGCCCAGGCTGGAGTGCAGTGGCACTGTCTCAGCTCACTGCAACCTCTGCCTCCTGGGTTCAAGTGATTCTCCTGCCTCAGCCTCCCGAGTAGCTGGGATTACAGGTGCACGCCACCACACCTGGCTAATTTTCATATCTTTAGTAGAGACAGGGTTTTGCCATGTTGGCCAGGCTGATCTCGACCTCCTAACCTCAGGTGATCTGCCCACCTTGACCTCCCAAAGTGCTTAAGATTAGAGGCGTGAGGCACAGCACCTGGCCTCTCTCTCTTTAGGCTATTAATAGTTGCATCATTTTCTATTACTAGTATTTTCACTGCCAGGTCCATTTTGTTCTTATTTGGGGTCTCAGGATGGGCTGTTTCTTGGATCTGGTAGAATCTGAATGGTGTACGTCATCCTGAATACTGAATTACCTAAACCTTTCCCTGCAGATTTCATGTATTATATAAGGAGAAGTAGAATGTTGTGGTTAAGAGCATGGACTCTAGACTCTGACTGCCAGGGTTTGAATCCCAGCTCCTTCATTTACATGTTGTTGTTTCGGATGCATTATTTAACCTTTCTTTGCTTCAGTTTCCTAATCTATGTAATAGAAAGGTTAATAGTGGCATCTACTTCGTAGGTATCTATCTTGGAGTTAATACACAGAAAGCAATTAAAACAGTGCCTAGTGCATGCTAAGCCTCATACTATATTTGTTGTTGTTGTTATTTATTTCCTTCACCCTCCAGCAGCGGCCTTGAGCTACCTAAAAGGTTATGTAGTTTAATCTTCCAGATAGTTGAGGAAGGAAACAGTCCCGGGTGGCCCTGGCCAGCTCTGCTGTGGCGCAGCCGTGGATGAGCAGTTTCCTCCTTGTGAGCCAGCTCCCCACCACCTGTAATGCTCAGTCCTTAGTGCCAGCTTTGTCTTCTGGACCTGCACAGAGTAAGGCTTTTCCTTCCTGTTTGGAGGTAGCTCTGGCATTGCTCACTGAGTTTTTCCCCTCCTGGAGCCTGTAATCGTGAGGTTTCTGGGAGATTTGGCCAGAGGCTTCTTGAGGGATGCTGTGGCCAGGTGAGTTTCAAAGGTTGAGATTAGTGCTTTGACCTTCTGCAGTGCTGCCTGGCCCCTACACCAGCTGACGTTTACGTAGGACTAAGAGGATGGTTGTCATAAAACACTGATACGGGTAAGAGCTATGGAAAACAAAACTTATCATTTCCCTGATCCTTATCTCCTAAAGCGTATATTATTTCATGAAAGCTTTCGAAAGAGAGTGCTTTATGAGCTTGAGGTACTGTTGAAACTGCCTGGACCCGACTGCTATGGCAGCGCTTAAAATCAATTTGTTCTTTTGTCCCTCCCACAATGCTCATTGGGTTTCATTTCTGCAATATGAATTGCCCAAATTAGTTGAACTGTCTGGTGGAGGACGGTAAGCTCAGAAAGGAAGTGTTGGCTTCCCATTAGTACACCAACACCATCTGATAGACGCAAACTTTCTTTTTACGCAGCATAATTGGGCAAGGTCAGGACTCCCTCGGACATGGTTCGGGGTCTTTGTTCTTGGGAGAAATGATAACCCTCAGCTATTTCCTAGCCCGTCAGGACCTGGAAAGACCCCAGATTTTGAGGGTGGCGCCTGCTGCCGTCAGAATCTTGAGGAGTGCCAGGTTCCACGAACCACGTGCACATGGTTCTATGTATCCCTGCCCATGGATCCTGCAGCCTATTCTTAGCCTCATAGGTGACAAAGGGCCATGTCGCCTGCCTGTGGAGATGGCAACTGTGGGCAGCAGTTAACTCTAAGGCCGCGAATATTCTGCGCCTTCTTTTCCTTATTCTTGTAAGAGACAAGCCGTGCAGCTCAGAGAAGGTTGAAGTGTGTGTGGGGGAAGGGGCTTATTGTGAGGGTGGGGGTGGGGAGAAAAGGAGGAACAACTGTAAAAAATGTTAATTTATTAATCACTGAATATATAGCAGTTCATCTGAAATGCTGTTGCTATGCCAACACCCTGGGAGTTTATTTTCTTAATCCAAGAGAGGAGCTCTCAGTCCCCTGCTCCCCTGCTGTGCCATTTGAATTTGCTGCTGCCACCGCTGCCACCATGGTATCTGTTTTAAAAAGTGGGGGGCCGGGGGGAGGGAGGGGACCAGGCTGAACCACCAAAGCAGTCAGATGCAAAGCAGTAAGAGGCCTTTCTCAGTGCGACTTAGTAAAAATGACACAAATTAATATACTCTACTTAAACCAGACCAAGATTAATGGTTCTCTTTCAGTGCAGCTTAGCCCAACTGTCACTCGACAGGCGTTTGTCGGACAAAATCAACACTAATCAACATTTATTCGTCTCTTGCCCTTGGGTCTGAGGCGCGCGCGGGCTGCGCCATTCTCCCGCTCGTCTCGCCACGCTTTTCACCCTCCATCCAGCCTCGCCATATATCACCCTTCCTCCTGTGCCTCTCCTCGGACGGATCCACACACTCAGCTATCAGGGTACATTAGAGGCATGATAGATTTTCTGTTTTAATTTACATCTATTATATTACAACATAACAGATTTTGATTCAGTAGAGACCGGTGTCTCCTGTAGCCAGACTCCTTGGGAGGATTTCTGCATTAACTTATTAAGGTTTGTTAGGATGCAGCTTCAAATAGACTCCCTTCTCTCCGGCTTGTTCTCTCTCTCTCTCTCTCTCTCTCTCTCTCTCTCTTTCTCTGTGGCAAGCTCAGTAAAGATGTCTTGGTGTACCTTATTCATAAGCACAGCTCATTTTCTTTAGACTTGGCTTCCTGTGCTGGATCACATGAGGCTGGCTGCGTTCCTCCTTTACTTTCTGATTGGACTTTGATCAGCCCACAATGGGCGTTGCAAGCTCCCCAGTCCCTGCCTGGCCTGGGTAAATGGGCCTTGACAAATCTGGTGGCCTGGAGTCAGTGGGCACCCCCTCCCAGGCTTTAGTTCTAGCCCCCAGCATCTCTCTCTCTCTCTCTCTTTTTTTCTCCTTTTGATCTCAGTTACAGTTAGATTTTATTGATATTGAAACTCAGTTCTACAGAGATGGAGGCGGGTACGGGGGAACAAAGTTTCTTGGGTTAACCAAGGAGAAGGATGTTGAAAGGATGACTGAAAGAGTAAGTCTGAACAAGGCTATTTTCATTTCTACATGACCATCTTGAAAGTGTTTTATTTCAGCTTGGAACAAGGTGCATGAGCCCAGCTTGTTTATTGCATGTGGGAAGTGTATATTTTTAGTTGCCTTGTAGAGTGCCTTTCCACCTCATTTATGAAATTGGCTTTTTATTTTTATCCTTTTCTCCTCTTCCCTTTCACCAGAGTTGTAATGGGAAGCACAGTTTTTACTTTCTGACGTAGTGTTTCCTCTTGATTTTTGGTGGGGTTGGGGTGTTTTATGACTACTGAGGCCACACTGCACTTTGGATATCTAGTCACTTTGTTCCTGGCTGCAGAGAGGACCTTGAGAAGGAGACCGAAATCTTCTCGACTTCTCATCACGGCTTTGACAAATGCCCAGGGAGACTGCAACTTTCTTCTCAAATTGGCTGTAACACTAGAGCCCTTGGCCACTTAGAAGGCCTGAGTTTTTTTTTTTTGAAACAGAGTTTCGTTCTCGTTGCCCAGGCTGGAGTGCAATGCCACGATCTCGGCTCACTGCAACCTCTGCCTCCCGGGTTCAAGTGATTCTCCTGCCTCAGCCTCCCGAGTAGCTGGGATTGCAGGCGTGTAACACCATATCCAGCTAATTTTGTATTTTTAGTAGAGACAGGGTTTCTTCATGTTGGTCAGGCTGGTCTCGAACTCCTGACCTCAGGTGATGCGCCTGCCTCAGCCTCCTAAAGTGCTGGGATTGCAGGAGTGAGCCACTGCGCCCGGCCAGAAGTCCTGAATTTTTTATATTTTCCGCCAAGCTGCTGATTCTAAACTGTGGTGAGGTTTCTTTTGTGGCCAGAATGGGGAGAAACCATGGGGATATGTGGTTTGTGTGTGTTTGTGTGTGGCCACTGAAGTGTAAGCTATGGTAGGAGGAGAGCTTAGGACTTCCATTTTGGTTTCTTATTACACAGCAGTAAAGTAAATGACGCTTAGTATGACTTTGCACTTACAGAAATGTAGCTCCATTTAAGAAACAAAACTCCGCCAAGAGGAGTGCTTAGTATCTTGAGCTTGGGAAACTGACCTCGTTAATTTTAATGAGGGGAAAAATTCTCCAGCTGGGGCTGAGAAGAAAATGAAATAGCAATGAGGTTATCACTTTGGATGATCTCACTGAATTCAGACTCTTATCAGAACGATGCTTGAAGAATTTTGTAAAATCCTATGGAGAGGTTTAGAAGAAAATGCATATGCCCTTGATATTATTAACAGACTGCTTTCCCTGATAGGCAGAGCCAAACTCTATATAGTGCCTCCTAAAGGGATCATTTGAAAAGTTAACATATTAAAAAGTTGGACCACTCACGCTTGTAATCCTAGCACTTTGGGAGGCCAAGGCAGGTGGATCACCTGAGGTCAGGAGTTCGAGACCAGCCTGACCAACATGGAGGAACCCGTCTCTACTAAAAATACAAAATTAGCCAGGCGTGGTGGTGCATGCCTGTAGTCCCAGCTACTCGGGAGGCTGAGGCAGGAGAATCACTTGAACCTGGGAGGTGGAGGTTGCGGTGAGCCGGGATTGTGCCATTGCACTCCAGCCTGGGCAACAAGAGTGAAACTATGTCTCAAAAAAAAAAAATTGGACTGAAGTAAAACTGAAAGAAGAAATGGATTAACATGATTCTTATGTGGGCCTAGCCTGAAAGCAATGGGGCTGGTCATATGGTGGCTGAGGGCATTGATTATAAGCTGGGGGGCTCCTGAGTTCAAGTGCCTACTGGGATGCTAGCTTCCTGTGGGACCTTGGGCATCTGTTTTTTTTTTTTTTTTTAATCAACCGAAGGCAGGAGGCAGGGTGAGGGAGTCCTGTTATTCAATAGGCAGCTATTTGATTTTGCACAGTAAGTTGATGACTTTGGCCCGGCTGCTGAGGAGTGACAGATTGTGACCAATGAGGTTAGGATGACTGTAGGACAAGCTTGCTCTCAGTGAGGAGAGGCCTGCCAAGTTCCACTGACATTTGGTTGGGGACCACAGAAAGAAACATCACCATTTAAGGTATGTAGCCTTTATTTTGTCCTAGTTGACTAGATGGAGGGTCCTGGGGAGCAGATTATTTCACCAGTCGGTTCTTCAGAGGTATAGGGGCACACCGAACAGGCTTTCTTCTCCAAAAGTTCAAGCTCGCTGACTCGAGATCTTTACTCATCTCTCTGGCACATCACTGCACTCAGTAGAAGATTTGTGCAACCATCAGGTGCAAACTCAAGCATCACCAAAGAGGCTAAATAGGGCCATTGTGATCTGGGGGCCGTCTCAATATCAGTGGAATATTGAGGGGGGTCTATTAATGTTGATAAGTTCCTTTGAGATTCAGCCCTTTTCTTTGAAAGCTGTAAGGCAGCAGTTAAGGGGACTCGTACTGCTGCTATGGCTGTGTGTATATGTGATGGGAAATGCTGGTTGCCAAGCAGCAGAGAATGGACATAATCGTGCTGCCTAGCAACAGCGGCAGCGTGGTCACTTGCGCAGATTTCTGCGCCTCTTCCTGTTTGGTCTGCTGGAAAATACAGATGGCTTCTACGGGTCGCTCTCCGCCCTAGCCATAGTGAGAGGTAGGAACACATTATAAACCAGGGTGGAAAAATACACAAGTGCATGTTTTAAAGTGAGTCGTTTCCAAGCTGCCTAGGGCTGAATAGGATTCTTCCGTAGCATTCCTCAGTTTCCCCTTTGAAGATACTGTGCACTGGCATGTTGACTCATAAGCTAGAAGAGGAATCTTTGGAAAGTGCTAGACCCCTCTGGGTGCTGCCTCTACTGAGCTCAAGCCTTTCACACATTCTCTGCATGTGTGAATATAAAGCTGCTGGTTTTCTGATAAGGAACACACATATAGTCACACACATACTCACACCATGGGTGAAAATGACAAGTGGAGCAGAGCGTGACTACCGATTGTTCTCTGAGGCCCGAGGAACAAAGCACTCAGGAGAGATAAAGGCAGGCGATCCCTGCTGGTTTGCCCTTTCTCCCAGCTCTGACCGTCACCCTCACATGTGACACTCTTCAATGAGGTCACCTGCTCACTACAGATTCTAAAAGGGGCTTGCTTGGCAGAGGCCTGTGGGGTCAGAGTGCCAGCCTTTACTGTTCTTGGGAGTTGTGTGCATGGAATATTGGAAGTGTTTGGAACTGAATTCTTACGGAAGATATTATTTGGCAGCAAGAAAAAGGGAGTGTGCATACTCCCCCTTCCCCTCCTGGGATGAGTAGGTACTGCCTGCCCGTTTTTTCTCTACAGGAGTTGAATAGTAGCCAGAGTAAAGGCTTGGCATCAGAAGGCCTTAGTTCAGTCCTTATCTCTTTTACCACCAGCAATGTGGCTTTACGCAAGCTGCTTGTTCCATTCGAACCTTAGTGCTCTTGTCTGTAAGGGATAGCAATATCTGCTTTACAGAATGGACTGGAAGGTTAAAAGAGGCACTAGTTCCATTTGGCATACAGCAAGGGTAAAGTAATTGTTGCTGTTCACCTCCTCTCTGTGATTAAAGAGCAGGAAGTTGGGACAAGAAGGTGAGCCTTGTAGCTACCCTGTTTATTCCAAACTTCAACGTCTTGGTTTTCGTCCTCAGTCTTAGCCTCCTAAATGAAGGTCCTTTTTTTCCCTCTGTTTAGGTTAGAAAAGATGAGCGATCTCTCTCCTTTTGATGCTAGGTGCTAGATGATTAATTATTTTAGTGGTTTCTTAATCCGTACAGAATCAGTTAGGATGGTTTGCTCCCGTCTCCTGGATGACCAGGCAGTGGTACAGAGCAGTAGGATGATTTGTTTGGAACCCTAGAGACCATTAGTTCCAGAATGAGATTCAAATCCTATGGCCTGTGCTTATTTTGGAAGCGCATATACTAAAGTTGCAGTGATACAGAGAAGACTGGCATGCCCCTTGTTCAAGGATAACATGCAAATCGGTGAAGTGTTCCTTGTTTATTTATTTATTGAGACTGAGTCTTGCTCTGTCACTCAGGCTGGAGTATAGTGGCATGACCATGGCTCTCTGCAGCCTTGACCTCAGGCTTAAGCGATCCTCCCACCTCAGCCTCCCTATTGGCTGGGACTATAGGCAGACACCACCATGCCCAGCTAATTTTTTCTATTTTTTGTAGAGATGAGATCTTACTATGTTGCCTAGGCTGGTCTCAAACTCTTGGGCTCAACTGATCCTCCTACCTTAGCCTCTCAAAGTGTTGGGATTACAGGTGTGAGGCACTGTACCCAGCTGTGTTCTATAGTGAAAAAAAAAATCCTATGGCCTGATGGTGTAGATGAAGCCACTGGCAAAGCCAGAGGGGCTGAAGTAGGTAGAAAGCCACCAAGGAGTCTGAAGGTTTAGGTGTTGACAATACTTGAATTTTAGAATTTAAAATTGTGACATCAGTGAATAGTTCCCCAAACAGATCGCAGCCTGGCTCCTGAAGGCCTGGATGTGCTAGGTGGATGAGTGGGGTTGAAAGAAGGCCCTTGCATCTTATCTGCTCTGTTTACATTTGTATGTCTGCTGTTATGCAGAGTTACAAAAAGATCCAAATGGGGAATGCCTTGGGTTCTAAACTGGCCTCTCATCGAAGTCCAGGTAAGAGCTCTCGTTCCTCAGTTTCCCCAGCTAGAATGATGATAATATTGACCTATTTCTCAGAACAAGGTAGGTCAGGGGTTGGGAATTACTCACCTGGACTACGGTATAAATGCTCCACTCGACAGATTGCTCCTTGTGCAACATGCATTCTGGGAAACGATGTGATGACAGTAGCACAAAGGACAGTTCATATTTTCAGTGATTCCTCATGTCTTTTTTTTGTTTGTTTGAGATGGAGTTTCGCTGTGTCATCCAGGCTGGAGTACAATGGCACAATCTCAGCTCACTGCAACCTCCGCCTCCCAGGTTCAAGCAATTCTCATGCCTCAACCTCCTAAGCAGCTGGAGTTACAGACGTCTGCTGCCATGCCCAGCTGATTTTTTGTATTTGAGTAGAGACGGGGTTTCACCATATTGCCCGGGCTGGTCTAGAACTCCTGAGCTCAGGCAATCCACCTGTCTCGGCCTCCCAAAGTGCTAGGATTACAGGCATGAGCCACCATGCCTGGCTAGTTCCTTGCGTCTTAAAGCAAACACAGGCACCAGTATTCTGGGAAAACAGATGTTAATAGCTTGACCTCTGTTAGAGGAGGACTTGTTTGCTTAAGACCCTTGGAGCTGCCAAAATTAGAGCCTCTCCAGGACACAATCATCCTCACCCATTTCTCATTCTCTATGCGGGGGGGACCATCTCTCAAAAAGCTCCCATCAGAGCAACCATTCTGGGACTTTGAGCAGAATGCTTAAGGCAGTGTGGTTCTAAAATTCCACACCACCTGTTCTTCCAGTTGTGTCCTCTCTGAGCTGCCTCTGACAGTCACATTCCATGGCCATGTGCCACAGCAGACTTGTGATACTGATTTTAGTGTTGTCCTTGGCCATTGGGGGCAGGGAGGAAGGCGAGAGAAGAGAAGGGGAAAGAAGAAGAGAAATGGGAGTGGGGTCCATTCATCCATCTGTCTGTCGTTAGGTGCCCGGCAACTCCCACTGTGGTACCTAGGAAACCAGCTCAAACCTAGAGGCCATCCAGTGACCTCATCTGGACCAGTAAAGCAGCCAGGCCATTTTCCTGCCTCAGACATGCTTGCTTCCACTGCCCTCCCCCTTGGTTAGGGCTGGAAGTGACTCGTCTTCCCGTGCCCTAGTTCCATGGGGTTTCCTCTCTGTGACTCAGGGCAGAAGCCTTGGTTGCCACCAAAGGCAGCTTATGGTGTTGCTTCAGGTCTAGCTTGACTCACTTGCCTTCCCTCAGCTATTCACTGCGGAGGCACTTATGAAGAAGACACAAGGGTACAGGCCTGAGGGATAACTTCAAGGCTAACGTGTCTTTCTTCTTCTTCTTCTTTTTTTTTTTTTAAGATGGGATTTCACCATATTGGCCAGGATGATCTCCATCTCCTAACCTCGTGATCCGCCTGCCTTAGCCTCCCAAAGTGCTGGGATTACAGGCATGAGCCACCATGCCTGGCCACGTGTCTTTTTTCTAGTACTTAACTTGTCTTGTGAATTTCAAGAATTCTAAATTTTGTTCTAAGTCAGAGAACACCGTGAGAAAGGATTTTATTGTGTCCACTCCCTCCAAATGGTGTGGACCTCTGGATTGGCATCCTTTCCCTGCCAGATATCACAGATTGGGTTGGGCTTTGCATGCTCAGGGTGACTTTTGGTATTGAGCTAACACCCTTCCTTTAAGGAAGTTAGAACACTTGATAAATTTTAAGCTTTTGATCCTCAGCAGTACCCCTGTAACACTGAGGTCCAGTGAGTTAAAGTGTCTTGATTAATTATATAACATGCTTACTGCTTTTTGGTGGTTCTTTTGTTGTGTTTTGTTTTTTCTTCCTCCTTCATTTTGTTATGTTAAAACGAATTATGTGAACGTCCAGGTTAGCAATGTTCTACTTTCTTAGGATAAGCCCCATCTCTAGAACTGTTTATTTCCATCCTGCCTATTTTTCAGGGGACTTGTGTGCATTTCCACATTTCCATCACCAGCTCTAAGAAGGTACACGTGCAGAGTTTGTTGTGACCCCATTTCAGAACTGATGGAACTAAGTGTAGGCTTATTCAATTTGGTAGAGACTGAGTCCCAGCAAGTGGAAGTGTCTTGCCAAGGGGATGCGACTATTAATGGGAAATAGAACTAAAATAGAACGTAGGTGTGACCCCAGGTATTTCACCGCTCTCACTGACTTTATTTCTCAGTTTGGTCTCAGACCAGGACATTCAGAGGATCTTCATTTTCATATGGAGAAGCATCCAGGTATGTCTCAGTGGTTGATTAGGAGACCGTATTCTTTAGGAGTGATGTTGAAACTTGTGAGGGTAGTTCCTAAGGTCCTGAGGCCTAGGATAGCACTATAACAGTCCCCATGAAGTCTTTGGTAGACATTAAGTGTTCAGTATGCACTTATTTATTTGATTAGGTGTTTTTTTTTTATTATGGTGGATGTAGTTCCCTTAATATCAGCAAGGACTTAGTGAACATGTGCTCTTTACCTCACAGAAAAATAGAAAATGAGATGTTAAAAGGAAATAGAACACAAACTATCTGCCTTCAAGGAGCTCACAGTCTAGTTCTGGAAACGGACATACACAGTCTCTGCTATCTGCTTGGACTGGGGTCACTAGGATCGTTCTAAGGTAATGAGCCACCTCTTATTCTTTTACCCAGCCCAGTTGTTTCAGATGAAAGGATAGAGAAGCCGGTGTCTGCTGTGATGGAGGTGATGTTTTATTTTAAGATAAAGTATGGAAGCAACTGATTGATGGATTATAAACTGGGAGGTCCAGGATAAAGCTTCATTCTGAGGGCATCAGTATATTTCACTGGGAGCCTCCTGGGCATTAATTCTGCCGTTAATTTTGTTATTAGAAACCTAGCCAAACAAAGGGAGGTGGCGAAGCTTGAGGCCGGTTTAACCTTGATGAAACAGTGATTTCACCAAGGATGATGTTGCCCCATCCATCTTCATCCATCAAGGCACTGCTGAAATATGCTAATGAAGCCCGAAGATAGGAGCACAGAGCAGTTAAATGGGGCGTTGCAGACACTCTCTGTACCCCCGTGACAGGGTGATGCCATTTACTGTCCAGATTTAGTATAGGAAGGAGAGCAATGCTGACGTGATGTCGTGGTGGAAGATAGAATGGAGGCTCCACCTAGTAAAAAGAAAGGGCAAGGTTCGGGGTACATATTCTAGAAGAGGATGGGAAAACTTCGTTATTGGTGAAGGGGTTGGTTTTCCTAATTCTCTTTGGCTCACTTTCTAGCCAGTCCAAGAACCAGATACGTGGCTTACTGCAGATAGGGCAGCATTTTTAAGTTCCAGAATGTGACCTCCCACCATGTGCCAAAGCAAGTTATCTGTTTCCATGTCTGTCTGCAGCACTGTTTGTTTCCAGTGGGCACGTGAGCTAATATCTCGGCTTTTTTCTTTTAATTTAAAACCTTTTGGATACTTATGCTGGTATACTACCGAGTTATTTTGTATGTCTTAATCTAATTACATTCTTACAAATAGCCAATGAAGAAGCAAAATTATCACATATATTTTATAGATGAATTTTGAGAGGTTAGATTCATGTCCAAAATTATGTCGCCAGTAAGTGGCATGGTTGGGGTTTAAATTCATGTCCACCTGACTTTAAAGCCCTTGCATAAAATCACTGTGGTCTGATGGCTCTTGTGTAGGATATAGCTGGGAATCCCTGATAACCATTCAGAGAAGCTTGACTCACTTAAAATATTTATTACTTATATATTCTTTGGATTCAGCTTAACTTTAACTTTGGGATTCCCTTCACAATTCTTTCTTTTGTAAATAGACTGTAAGCTCTCTGAGGCCAGCAGCCAAGCCCTTTCTCTAATCTCCTAAATGTTGGTGATGTCCCTCGTTTTCTACATGGTCTGCTTCCTTTTGGCATCATGCTTCCAGTGGATGGTTAGAAGCTGACCAGCTGCTTTCTGGTTTTCATTTCATTATTCTTTTCCACATTATTTTACAAATGCAGACCCTGAGCTATGAGGTGGGCTTAGGCAAATGAGGCAAAACAATTCCTAACTCTAAAATGTTTATCAGCTTTTGTTTTTTAGCCTAAATGGAGATAAAGTTGGAAGTGAAAAACAGAAAAGAAGAATGGATTAAAAATATTTAAATAACATGCCAAGTAACATGAATTTTCTGAAATAAACTGTTTTAGGATAAAAGCTATATCTTGGCCCTAAAGAGTCTTGTGCCACTTTAAAAAAAAAAACTGATTTTTTTTCCTAAAATCAGTTCTGAACTCTGGGGACTCCAGACTGTTATTAAAGAGTTAATAACCAAAGGCTTCACCGTCCAGGATGTTGTGCGGGTCAGCGTATCTTGCCAAGAGGTAACATCAGCCAGTGGAATCAGTTGGGCTCTCCGTCTGGCAGATCTGTCTCTCTCAGCTGCTCCTCCTCCAGTTTCTAGTCTTGGAGTTCATATACAGTAAATCTTTCTCTTAATAAAGCCGTTTTTCAAATCTGACTTTGGACTAGGGACTGCTTTTTCTCCAAATGCAACAGCTGTTAAACATGGTGCATTGGGCACGGTGTATATCTCTTTGTTTAGTTTTGGGTTTTTAATATGAGCAGAGACATAAAGGAGTGGGAGGACTCTATCGATTTCTTTCTACCCATGAGTCATCCACTGGGTTTGGAAATAAGGCCTCCAGCCTCCAAAGGCTTCTGGGCTCCCTGGGCTTCTCACCCTTAAGGATGAAGCCTATTGTGCCCTAATAACCAGTGCAGGGTTCCCCCTGCTTCTTTTGGTGAGATAGAATTGTGGAGCTCAAGGTGTCCGCCAGCAGAGGCCAGACCTTTTGGCCCCTATCTGTCCCAGTTACATGGGGAAAAGCATTTTTGCCCCCTTGCTCGCTGGTCCTTCTGTCACTGTCTCTGTTCCCAATGCACTGGGGAGCGTTAACTCCCTGAAGGGGAAAAAAGTTCACAAAAGAAATGAATTATGCATATGGAATTCATTTCCTTGATGAATAGGGAATCTGAGCAAACTCCATGGCTGTTTGATTTTAAGGCAGAGGAGAAGGGGGGCTTGGGGCTTAAGAGTATAGTGGGGGGTGATCAAAAAGAACTTGGAACAAGAGAGGTGGGAGAAAAACCATTGCAGGAGGACTTGGGATGGAAATATTTAGGACAAAGTAAGGGGACCTTTGAAAACAGTTTAGGACCCATTATTCTTGCTAACACGTCCACGCAGATGTTTACCTCACTCCCGATTAATGTGCAGATTTGTCCACAGGGAAATTGGAAATGGTAATGAGGTTATACTGGGGAGAATGACAGCACCGAGTTGATGTGACCATCCTGAATTAAAGTTGTTCAGCGTGATTTTTTTACTTTCTTCAGCGCAGGTTAACAATGGGCACTTTCATTTTCAGGCAGGAGTTGTGTGGTAAGTAAGGAACTGCATTGAGAAGTGGAAGAGTGGAATCCAAGGCCCAGGAGACACACAGGCTGTGTGACTGTGGGCAAGTCACCTACCCTTTCCATCTCGGTTGTCTCATCTATAAGTGGGGATTATGGCAACTGCCTTGGGGAAAAATTATAAGGGTCAAACGAAAGTGCTTTTATGTGTGACACAAGATGTGAATCTGAAGGGATGTTATTTTTCTCTGTGTGCCTTCTTTTCTTGATGGCATTTTAGATACTCAGACCTAGTTTTTTCAGCAAGCCAGAATTTCTTTAGAGCAGAAGAATGAAGGGGAAATTGATTTGGGAGCAGCATGCCGGTTGAAGGAACAAAGAAACAAGCAAAAAATCCTGTTTTAATCCTCACCTCATCTATGTTATGAAAACCATTGAAAATAATCAGTCCGATGTTTTTGGCAAATGTAGCCACAGAGTCACTAGTGGTTGCTGCATAACTAGTTTGATCAACAGTAGGGAAGCTTGTCGTTGACAGCCACAGTCATTATGGAGTCAACCGGAAGGTGGATTTTAGAACTTCCTGTGTAGGCTGACGTCAGAGGCAGCCGCTGTCCTGGCTGCCAGAGACCTGTGGATGCTTCCGAGGAGGAAATGTGGCCAAACTGACCTCTTACTTCTAATTGTTCTCCATCATTCCTTGTTTCTGAATGGAAAAAAGACTCAGGGACACTAAGTCTTCTGGAGAAGTACCAGGTAGAGAGTCACACGTACCTGTGCGCATTTGTTAGGGATATTTTCCTGCTCGTTGAGAGGAGAGAGTTTTGTTTTGTTTTTGTGATAGTTATGGGGTCTTAAATCCATTTCAGGATTGAGTAGTTTCAGCAGGTCCATCCACCGCCATGTCTCTTTATTTTTCTCACCACCTAATTTTAGTACACGCAGTTTTTCACAGAGATGTGTTTGTTTTACAACAGATCCTTTTCAGGGGTCAGGATGTGTAGTGGAATGCAGTTGTATCCCTTGGACTGCTCACCACAAACACACTCTGTGCAACGTACCTTTAGTGCAGTGGCATTCAGTCCGGCCTGCAGGCCGTGGCCCTGGGCAGAGTGTGGAGGTGTCCGGGCAGCCTTCCTGGTAGTCAGGGGGGCAACCCCGACAGCCTTGGGGGTCCTAACCCCATCTTCAACCCCTGCACCTTTGTTTCATGGATTTTATTTGCTTGGCTTTATGGAAAAGAGTCTGCTTTTAAGACATCTTTGAAACCCAGTGGTGCAGAGAATAGACCGATGCCTAGCATGAATTATTTATTTGTTTATTAAGATTTTCGTGGCACCTTCCTTCTCAAAGCTCAAGGCACTGAATAAGAACTCTTCAAACTGATAGCAGTTAGCACTAAAGGTTGAACAGAGGCCACTGGAGGACGAACCATTAGGGAGGATGAGAAAAGAGGGAAGAGGAGCAGAGAGAAGAGCCTGGCAGTCCAGACGCCAGAACCACCACTGCAGGGAAAGAAGGAAAACTGCAGAGACCCCAGGCTTTGCGGGGAGGAATCCAGCCCTACCAGGAAGTTGTTTTGTTAGGGAGAGTCACTTCCCTCTGTCAGCCTCCTCTATGAAATCGAGGTGACCTCGTTGACCTCCTGGGCCCCTCCCAGATATGATTTTTTAAGAGGCCTGGGTAGTTTTCCTTTTCAGGTGAGCAAGCCTAACTGTTCCTTCTGCCAAGTTGTTAGGGCAATAAAAATCGTCATAAAATTTTTTTTAATGTTATGCATAAACCTTTCAATAACTAGTATATTTGGTACAGAGTGGTTTTCAACCCTGGCTGAACATTAATATCACCTAGGGAACTTTTCAAAAATACTACCAGTGCCTGGGATCTACCCTGGATTGATGAAATCAGAACATCTGGGAGCTGGTGCTAAGCATCTGTATTTTCTCAAAGCACCCCAGTTTTCGTGTTATGCACTGGGGTTGTGAAATACCTGGGGACCTGGGGAGGCTGACGATGGGAAGTGAAGATGAGTATGCCCAAAGAAAGGCAAGGAAGGCTTATTATTAGGGGTGTGATTTAAGTGCTTCCGTTTAACAGTGGAGGAAGGAAATTTAAAACTATCCTTTGAAGTTATCAAGCTATAGGTTATTCTTATAGTAAGGGTCACCCATTTGGCTTGTATAACTTATTTTTCATTTACTTCAAGGCTGGGAAACTTCAGAAGTGTCACAGCAGGTTCTTTGGCCACCTCCTCACTTTGGCTCTCACTGAAAATGTCAACCACATGCCAGCCGCTGTTGTAGGGAAATCACACCTAGGATATTTTACTTGCATGCAGCAGAGAGGTGGCTGTTATCCTCCCCATTGTACAGAGAAGGACACAGAGGCCTGGAGAGGCTACATAATTTTCTGTAGATCCCAAAACTTGTAAATAGTAGAGAAGGATATCAAACTTGTTCATCTTACTCTAAACTACCCGCTTCTTTCTACTACACTTAATGCCTCTTAGCATGATGCTAGATTTGTGGATTTGTCAGCTGCTTGCTCTTGGTGAGAGGGCATGTGGCTTTCTTTTTCAGATAGGGGAGAAAACATGAGAGGAGAAATCAGCTTCTTCAGGGATTACGGTAGAGATTTAGCAAGGCGGTTTGGTTGTAATGAAAACGTGCACCAGAGCAGGGGCCTCTAGCCCCAGGGGCAGGCTTGTAATTAGAACTGAGCCAAAAGAAAGAAAATTGTGGGAAGGTCCAAATGAGTAATATGGGAAACACGCTTTTTGTTTAACTGTGATACCTTTGGTCATTGATGTGACTTAGGCTATTTGCCTCTTTCATTGCCCACACCTCTGTGGGCTTACTTTGTATTCAGCCTGAACCTGGATCATTTTCAGGAGGTCCAGGCTAGAATGTACTGGAATGTGGGAACACTGGCCTACAGATCAGTTGGGTCCTCTCCCACTGCTATGCTCTTAGTCACTTCACCTGCTGCCTTCCAAAACAAATGGGCTGAGTGTGTCTCCTTCCCTTAACAAAGTGTTCTATAATCACATTTTCTAGCTTAAAACAAAATTAGTCTTTTACATGTAAAACACATTTAAAGCACTTTTATTAATGGATCGCTTTCCTTCAGGGATTATAGTGCTTGGTATAAAGTGCTAACTCATCTATTTTCATGCCATATAGGGAAGGAAAGTGTTAACTATTTTTGAATGTAGAGAAAACTTTGGTTGGGAGTCTCTAGACCTTAAACCCAGGACCTGTTTAACAAAACTGTCATCCTCCCAACCCCTTGAAAAGATAATGCTCTAAATCTATCATTTTTGGGGGGTCCCAGTATGCAAAACAGGCTGTTTGCTGATATTAGTTGTTCCTACCTGTGGCTTGGAGTCACTGCCACTTGGCTTCCTAGATTGTGTCCCATAAATTCAAGCATAAGGAGCTCCCACTCTGCTGCGCCTGGCCTTCCTCGTCCTTCACATCCCTGCTGCAGACTGTAACACACTTTCAAGTTAGCTTTTCTTTGTGTATTCCACCTCTGCCAGGGGTGTGATAGGGCAGACTTAAACTCATGCAACGCAAAATGACCATGCTGGGTCTGTTCTGAGTTTGAATTTTGACCTCGATCCAGCCTTCACATACTTTCTCTTATGAATTCCCTTTAATGCGAGTTAATAAAAATATAATAGCTTTCCTGTCCCTTCCCGTAATAACATTGCCAGCTTTGGGGGTTCTTTGAAAACCTGGCTTGAGAAGTCCATGGCCAAAGAAAACAGGGTTATTTGGCTTGAAAGTATGGGCTTTGCTCACCAAGCTCCTCTCTCTCAGGACGGCAGAGAAAGAGTTGAAGTTTTCTGGGAAGGGGCATAGAAGCAACTCTCGACTCTGGCCATGTGGATCTGCAGACAAAATTAGGGAAATGCAGTGCTACAGATACCATCCCTGGGCGTCATATTGTGGCCAGTCATTCAGAGTCAGATTTGGAGACTTTTTGGAGATGGGGAAGCCATCCGACTTTTAGGCATCTGGGGTAAAGAGAGACTTTTTCTTTTCTACTTTCTTTTTCTTTCTTTTTTTTTGAGATGGAGTCTGGCTCTGTTGCCCAGGCTGGAATGCAGTGGTGCGATCTCGGCTCACGGCAACCTCCGCCTCCAGGGTTCAAGTGATTCTTCTGCCTTAGCCTTCTGAGTAGCTTGGATTACAGGCACCCACCACTATGCCTGACTAGTTTTTGTATTTTTAGTAGAGACAGGGTTTCACCATGTTGGCCAGATTAGTCTCAAACTCCTGACCTCAAGTCACCCGCCCGCCTCAGACTGCAAAAGTGCTAGGGTTACAGGTGTGAGCCACCGCGCCTGGCTATATTTGCTACTTTCTATTGGAAGAGAAGGCAGCCCTGAGTTAGTCTGTTTACAGTCTGCATTATGTGGAGAATAGAAGACCATCATGGTCCCTAAAACTTTCCTTGCCAGTTAACCCTGCTGGACAACCTGGCTGTGTCTCTTGACAACCAGTAAGTGAGAGCAGGGCCCTTGCTCCTCCAGGTGTGCACATTAAGGACTTTGTACGGTGTGGATGTAGCTCAGGCCGCTCTGCGGTCTAGTACATGCTGCTTGAATTTTCATCATCAACCTCCTCTCCTTCCACTTCCAAGAAAATAAGCGTGCAGAAAGTAGCATTTCAGTTCCTTTACCATGTCTGCTTCCATTCTCTCTTCTCTTCCTTCTTGCAGCGTTCCCTTTGGTACCAGGGAGAGATGGTGGTTGAAAATGGGGGGAATGATTTTGCTCAGCAAAAAAAAAAAAAAAATCAGCCTAAAGCTTAAGAGGGGTGGGGAAAGGAAAGAGCACTCCAAGCATAGCCCAGCCCAGGCGTGTCACCTCCCACCCCAGCCTCCTTGTACCTCCTGTCTCTGAAGGAGGGTGATGAATTCGGTTTCCACCAACATTAAGCTGATAAATGAAATTTGTATGTTGAAACAATGATCATTTAGTTGTATTTTATTTCCTTTTCCCATCCACACTTCGATCTCACCCCCCTCCCCTTTACCCATCCTTCAGCTTTGTGGAGGGGCTGGTGGAGGCTGCGGGGAGCGCGGGCATCGCAAGCTGTCGGTTTGCATTGTGCGGACGGGGAAAGGTCTCTACCTGGCTCATTTTGTCCCCTTTGCTTAGGCTGTCACTGCTGACAGTCCTCATGTTTATTTCATCTCGCGTGGTGGCTGTCTCGTTTCCCTACCCTCCGATGTCATTAACGCACAGAGAGCGGGCCCTGCAGTGTTGAGCCTAATGAATTCCGCTGTGGCTGCTCTGCTCCCCACCTCGTTACCAAAGCTCAAGGTGTCAAATTAAACCCAGCCTAGAGAGAAAGAGAAAGTGCAGGAGAGACGCAAGAGCAGGGGAAGAGGGAGGTGCAGAGAACACATAAACAGCCCTCCGAAAAGAACAGTTGAAGGTGGGGGGAGAAGAAAGGAGGACAATGAGACAGGAACCCACAAATGGGTGACTTTCCTCCCGAGACCAAATCCACTTTAAGCACTGTGACATCCATGACTCACAGCAGGACCTAATGACCTATTCTTCACCGGATGGGGTTTGTACCTTGGCCTTGGCTGCGGTTTGTTGCCTTTTCCTCATTGTCTGGTTGATTTATTTTCATGGTTTATGCAGATTGGGCACCTCGCAAAGCAGACGGAACAAGTGAGAACAGTCAGAGCTTATGGAGGGAGGGCGTGTGCGTGTGTAAGGAAAAGTAGAAGCTCAGTGTGAGCTCCTGGTTTAGTGGCTCTGATCAGCTGTGGAAATCTGTTTCAAAATGGTAGAAAGAGGAAATAATCACAAGGGTTTTTTTATTTTATTTTATTTTTTTGAGTTGGAGTCTCACTCTGTCACCAGACTGGAGTGCAATGGCTCAATCTTGGCTCACTGCAATCTCCGCCTCCTTGCGATCTCCGCCTTCCGGGTTCAAGCCATTCTCCTGCCTCAGTTTCCTTGGTAGCTGGGGTTTCATGCGCGCACCACCACACCCAGCTAATTTGTATATCATCAGTAGAGATGGGGTTTCACTATGTTGGCCAGGATGGTCTCGATCTCCGGACCTCACATAAACCCCTGTGAGGGTACTCTAGCAGATTTCCCTCCCCTTGCTCCACCCCAGTTTGGGGAATAGTGATTCACTTCATCTCTTTTCTATATAATCTTGTGTCATTTACAAAACCTTTTCCTTTATGTTATTGGCATTTTATCTTTGGAGCATTTTGTTGGAGATGACCATTAGTAATTAAGAGTCTTCCCATTCTAAAAATGGGAAAAATGAGGAGTAGAGACGTTAACTCACTTGCTCAAGGTAATCGAAATAGAAGGTGAGAGAACAGGGTTACATTTAAGACCCTCTATTTCAAGGGTACAGTGTGTTTCCCTTATGCCACTAAACTCCCTAGATTTTTGTCAAGAGGTGGGAGGAGGTTAAAGATAAATAAGCTTGTGAATTTTAAAACTTGAAGTAAATTTATATGCAGCAAAACGATTAGTCCTAAAGTATACAGTTTGATGCGTTTTGACAAGTAAATATACACATGTAACCAACACCCCTTTATCACCCTAGAAAGTTTCTTTCAGCCCTTTTTACTTCTCTTACCACCCGCACCCCCACTGCCGCATTATCATACTTTATTTTTCCCTGTTTAAACTCTGTTTTTGTTTTAGAGTCTCGCTCTTGTCACTCAGGCTGGAGGGCGGTGGCACGATCTTGGCTCACTTCAACCTCCGCCTCCCAGGTTCAAGTTTTTCTCCTCCCTCAGCTCCCAAGTAGCTGGGATTACAGGTGTGTGCCACCTGGATAATTTTTGCATTTCTTGTAGAGACGGGGTTTTGCCATGTTGGTCAGGTTGATCTTGATCTCCTGACCTGAAGTGATCTGCCTGCCTCAGCCTCCCGAAGTGCTGGCACGCCTGGCCATGTTTAAACATTGTTAACAGAATCACACAACACGTATACTTTTGTATCTGGCTTTTACTGATCGCACTGTTTTTTTGAGATTTATCTGTGTTATTGCTTGCATCAGTACTTCACTCCTCCTTATTGCCAAGTGGTATTCTGTTATGTGAATACACCACAATTTGTTTATCCAGTCTCACTTGCATTTTCAAAAAATCTTTTTACAATAATTTGGTATTTAAAACACAATTTTTTATAAGCGTTTTGGAGCACGTGGATGATGGTCCCTGGGACGTGGCTCCCTGAATTCAGGGGCAGGGCCATGGTACTGGGCAAGAGGGATGAGTGAGTGGCTGGGTGTGGTGGCTCACCTATAATACCGGGACTTGGGGAGGCTGAGACAGGCAGATCACTTGAGGCAGAAGTTCAAGACCAGCCTGGCCAACATGGTGAAACCTTGTCTACCAAAAATACAAATATAGCTGGATATGGTGGTGAACACCTGTCATCCCAGCTACTTGGGAGACTGAGGCAGGAGAATCTCGTGAACCCGGGAGGCGGAGGTTGCGGGGAGCCAAGATGGCACCGCTGCACTCCAGCCTGAGCTACAGAATGATGAGTGAGCTGAGGCACAGGGCAGACACAAGCCTGTCCTGACTGTACCTCTCAAACCTGGACCCACAAACCCATACTTTAAATGGCCTGGAACTTACTTGTCTCTTTGCTTGGGGCTCATTGTCTGCTTCATTGTGCTTGACTATTTATGACAATAGACGTGATGGCAGATCAGCATGTTCCTTCTTTGGAATTTTGTATGTTTGTTATTTGGTTTTAAAACCCTGCTCCTTTTTCCCAGGATTAAAATGGAATTTTGTTTCTGATAGATTTCACCATTCTTTTCCAAGCAGTAGAGTCAACGCAGGGTTATCACAAATCGGGACTAGAAATTGCTGGCAGATATTTTGTAAACACAATGCATTGGGGGTGGGGTGTCTAGCTCTCATACTTGCATTTTGTAGATGGGGACAATACGAAAAACTTTGTCACTCCACCAAGATTTTTGGCACTTAGAATAGCAAGAAAATCCAGGTTCCTTTACTTATAATGCAGTGCTTTTACCTTGTACCAAAAGGGTAGGATGTATGTGTATATTTCCAGGGTCTCTGTGATTTGTTTTAGCAGAAAAGAGGTCCAGTAGAGTTGGCATCATGGCAAAACATCAGGCCTCAGGTTTCATTGATTTTAAACTTATTATGTCGTGTGATTATCTCGTCACTGATGGCCTTTGTCATTAAATCCACTGCTTCAGCCAGGCTGAACACATTCAAGGAGGAGCAGGATCAAGAAGGTTTTTGAAAGATGGAGACAAGTAAAGTGAGAAATACTGGAATTTAAATTCTTTCCTTCTTTTTAAAACTATCCCTGGTGATATCTGTACTTTCTACAGAGTCAAAATGGGAAGAGAATGGTCTGAGAGCAGAGATTTGGCAGCATCGCATCTATAGTTCTACTTTCTTCTCCATTCCCACACAAACTTCATGAAAATAAACTCAGTTATGTGACATTTAAGGTCTATTCAGAAAGGATTCAGTTGTAGTCAGTCAATGGAAAAACCAAGATAGTTAACCAAGTCTTAAGCATTTATTCATTCAGCAACATTTATCGAACTGGGTATAGGGAATAGATAAAGCCAGCCTCTGCCCTCAGGAGCTTGTGACTGGGGAATAGTGTGAGATCCATATTATCACAGCAGGGAGCACAGCATGTGATGGGAATGGAGGACGGGCTCCTAGTGTGGCCTCCTTCAGTCAGGGACGGCACACTGCATTGGATAACTCAGAACCAATTTTATGGAAATTATCCAAAGGAGTTATTCATTAATTTAGCATCTCTCCTCCCTAGTCTCTGACATCTTTTTTAAACTGCCTTCTTACACATGCACACGAATGTTCATTGCGGCACTGTTTACAACAGCAAAGAGCTGGAACCAACCCAAATGCCCATCAATGATGGACTAGACAGGGAAAATGTGGCACATATACACCATGGAGTACTATGCAGCCATAAAAAAAGATGAGTTTGTGTCCTTTGTAGGGACATGGACAAATCTGGAAACCATCATTCTCAGCAAACTGATACAAAAACAGAAAATCAAACACCGCATGTTCTCACTCCTAGGTGGGTGTTGAACAATGAGAACACATGGACACAGGGAGGGGAGCATCACACGCTAGGGTCTGTCGGGGGGAAATAGGGGAGGGACAGTGGGGGGTGGGGAGTTGGGGAGAGATAGCATGGGGAGAAATGCCAGATATAGGTGATGGGGAGGAAGGCAGCAAATCACACTGCCATGTGTGTACCTATGCAACAATCTTGCATGTTCCTCACATGTACCCCAAAACCTAAAATGCAATTAAAAAAAAAGAAACACTATGAGGGAAAACAATAAATAAATAAATGAATAAATAAATAAATAAACTCCCTGTCTTCTGCAGAGGTCCATGCTATGGGAGTGTGGTCTGGCTTTGGGAGTGGTAATGTCCAATTTTGAGTACAACATTGAGATACGTGGTTGTTGGGGCCACTCTTAACCTTCCAAGGATGACCACTATTTCTTGTGGTGGTTTACTGAGACAGTCAAGACAATATGAATATTTCTGGTAATGGTCAGTGAGATTTTTTCTTGTGATTGACCTACTGTTTGTGTTTGCTGATCTGGAACTAAAGTTGACCTCCTTCATTGCAATCATCTGTTCTGGTTTTGTGTGTTTATTTGCACTGGGCTTTAGATTTGTAAAACATTGTGTATAGTTATATGATGTAGCCTCCCTAAGTCTTAGTGAATAGGATTTTACATGGCGTTGATATATTGGTTTTGCAGTGAAACTACTGTGATTGTTATAGTCTAACAAGGTGTAAGGACTTGATGAAGATTTTGTATGACAAATGAAGCTGTGACTGCCTTTGGGATTAGTAGATATATGGAACAGGAATAAGACCAAGAAGACATGTAGGTATTCACCATAACAGGAATAGAGGGAGATTATATAGAAACAGTTAGCCTTCAAGTACAGGTGGAGAATGGAATTAACATGGTGCATTTTAAAATATTTTAGGAGTGATATTTTTAAAAGAGAGTCAAAATAAAATGTTTTCATCTGATTAACCGACCAGAAATTGGGCTGCTTAATATAATGTATAATTCTTAGGATCTATCGATATGGCTACCCAGTGGTAACAAGTGCCACATAAATTTTGGTCTAGTATATATATAATTATGTAACTCTAGCCAGGAAGCTGGGTTAAATATGCGTAACAGCAAAAGCACTTCTGTCCTGATAAAATCTCAGTCATATTTAAATATTTAATAGACTCAGAGATCTTTTTCAAGGAAACAGTTATTCTGGTGGCAACTGTTTAGTACATCTCATAGGAATTTTTTGTCCCAATTTGTTGCCTGTACAGTCTTTATTCTTCTTATTAATTTAATCAGTATTTTGAAGAGCCAGAAAAGAATTCATCTCATTTGTGTAGTTTAGATCAACATACTGGTAATGCTGAATATTTTCACTTCCCTGAAACTAAACACATCTATTCCCTTTGTCTTAGACATATGATGAAGGGGAACCTGTCTGAAATTTGGCTAACACGTGGCATGCTATTTGATGCCACTGGAGGATTTGCTTTGTCAATTTAAGGTTGAGTAATGGCTATAGAGGAAAACGAAGGAAAGAAAAACCTTCTTAATGTGGAATAGAAAGTATAGAGGACAATAAAATGCTAAAATGTACAGGAAATTCTTGTAATATGACTAATCATGTATGAGACTTGTAGAGATCAGTTCTGCTACAGGTATCCTTATGTTATATAAATGATATATTATTATAATATCCTATTACATATATTATACTATCATATTATACCAAGAATAGATAACAATATTTTTCATCAACTGGTGATTCAAATGTGAGTTTATACGTGGGTTGACTGTGGATTATATATTTGATACCAAGCCCATGTTAAAATAAAACAACTCTCCCCCTCAAACTGCTATGTGGAATATTTGACTAAAGCAATATTAACAAGATAACATATTCTATTCCAGATAAGGATGTAATTTACTGTTTGATAAAGCAAAACAAAACAATGGAGTGTATTGGTACTGTTTTCCACAGAGTAGGAAAATGAGAACATATGTGGAGATGATAAAATGTCATTGACTCCAAGAGACAAGCATCTGAAATAACCTGGTAGTTGAGGGACATTAAAGAGGAGCAATTATTTCAGTGACTAGGGCAGTTCCACCTGTTCTAATTGAATATTTTTAGGACATAGAAGATGCATCATACATTGGTATCTATTCAGAAGGTGGGGACATCTGCTGTCTGTCACGTATCTGGGAGACACTGATCTCGACAGTAGGCAATAATAATATGGTAAACTAACCCTAATATTATCATGATGTATTAAAACTGGATTAATCGAAGCAATAAAATCAAAGTAAGAGTAAATGCTTATACAACATGTTAAGTCATATTTACTTTAATCTTAGAAATGAAATAATTTTATATTCCAACAGATATATTCCTTGATGCCTGTTCTGAGAGGATAGAAACAAGGCTCAAAATTCATACAAGAGGCTAATGATGACTTAGTTGATAGTAAAATATGCAGCATTGGAAGTAGAGTGCATTTTATGCTGCACCTTCTCGTTTAATCTGAGTTGACCTGTAAGTAGGCATATTGTTTTTTGGGGAATTGGGAGTTTGCTCAAGTGGAAAGAAGCCCCACTTTTCCTTGGCTAGTTTACCAATCAAGGGAAGAAATGCTCTTTTTTTCTACCTGAGTTAGATTTGCCTTTTATTTACTCACCCTGATCTGTGTGGCTTTATTGACCACTGTGGTTTAAGCCCATGCAACCTACATGCTGTGCAAGAAAGAAAGGCGATGGACAGATGGTCTCAGAGTTAAACAAATGCCTGGTGCCTCTGACACTCCGTGGCTTGCCATCCTATCATCATGGTAGTTTTGGGGAGGGCCTCCCAGCAGCTTCATTGTTATGGCTGTGGGCATTCGTGTCCCACTGTCAGGCAGATTCTGGGGGACAGGGGAGCCAGAGTGTTGGGTGGCAGGCAGGTGGTAGATGAGGAGACCTAAAGTCCAAAAGCTAGACCCCTTCTCTCTTAATTCGTAATGTATTCAGAAGTTGTAATTATTTCACAAATAATAAATGAGGTACCAAAAAAACAAAAAGAAAAACTGAAATTTAAAATAGCCAAGTCAACCTCACAGCCCACTCGAATCCTGCAGCCATGATTTAGCTCAATTGCAGAAGTGATCCTTTGCCCAAACACTCAGTGAAGCCAGTGCCGCCATTTCCAAAGATTCTCATCAGCCTGGTGTGGAGCTCGACTGATTGAAAACTGCTTTTTATCTGCTGTGGTCATAGGGATTTCTGGCAATTTCAGTTCTTCCCTTTCTAAGAATGACCAAAATAAGTAAAGATAATTATTAGAGACAAAAATATTCGAGATCTATTAATACAGATAATGGCTGTAACATTTCCTGAGCATCAAAAGGTGTGGAGAACAGCTTTTTCTCTGGATTGCAGTGTGATATCCCCGAGTGTGTCTGACACTATATGAGTATACACAGCATGGTGTCACATGGTTCTTAGACCGTTTGGCATTCCAGCCTGCCACATATCTACAAATGAGGTCGAGATTTATGACCTTGGATGTGCTATTTAACCTCTCCAACTCTCAGATTGTTAATTTGTAAAATTGGAATATTAATAGTTACCTTATAATAATAACAGCCAATATTTATTGAGCATGTACATGCCAGATACTCCTATGATCACTTTACATGTATTATCTATTTCCCTATGCACTACAACCTTTTGAGGTAGAGGCTCTATTATTTCCATTTTATAGCTGAGGAGACAAAAGGCAGAGAGGTTGAGTAACTTGCCCTGGCGGGTCCAGTTATTAAATGGCAGAGTCAGGATTTGATCTCAGACTCCATGATTTCCAGTCATTGCCTGTTCCCATTGTCTCACTAAGACTCTTAGGAGGACCAGTGGCAATCCCGTGCATTAACCTCATGGCACGGTGTCTGATGGGGAGGAGGACTAAGAAAGGGCTGATTCATTCATCACCTCTTTTCCCTACAATGAACAATGTCACATGGACACAGAGAGAGACTATTTCTTTCCCTGAATTGTTGGGAATTAAGTGTGTGGTTTTAAGCTCTAGAAATCACATCCCGGGAATGTGCCCAGATTTGAAGGTATACATTGATTCATAACATCTCAGCTGGAGAGAGTGAAATACCATTTGGAATTCTGCATCCAAATCCCCTGAGGGAAAAGGGGGTAGATTTTGGGCTTCCACAGATCTTTTCTTTTTTAGTTGTAGGCATGGAGAAGGCATTTTTCTGCCACTTCTTCATTGGGAATGTAACTCCACTCCCTTTATATTAACACCTAAGTTCTTTGAGAACAAAAGCTGTAGCATATATTTCCCTTGTGTTCCTAAAACACCTTACATAGCATCAAACGTGTGCTGTATATCCCAAAAATAGCTGTTGAACCAAGTGAAGTTCTTTGAGTGAGTAAAGCAAAATTGGGACTTGTACCGAGGAAGCAGCAGGTGAGTCTGGGAAGGACATCTTTTTGCTATGTGAGTGGACAACACCGTTGGTTGGGGTGGCTGCAGAACCTGTCAGCCCCTTCACACATCCTCCCTTGTTCCCTCTCCCTGGCGACTTGAGCAAGACCACTAAGCTTGGCCAGTGGGAAAGCCAGCCATGCCCAGTCTTGACTTTTGAGGGAGCTAACCAGAGAGACAGGATTACTACAGATGCTTCAGAGGTGGCAGCAGAATCGAGGGTGGTGGCCGTGGTGGGGATAAGTCCCCAAGGCCAGCTGTACCAGGCTCCGTCTCCTAACAGACTTCCTCTGGCAGCACCTTGGCTATATTCTCAGCTGTCTGTGCTTGTTTTTCTGAGCTTGATTCTCCAGGTTTCCTGTTGACTCTGGGAGGCACTGCCTATCTGTCCAATAAATTCCTTTCCTGGGTAGGTGAGCCAGAGTCCGTTTCTGTAGTTTGCAGCCAAAAACCTTGACAGGTAGAAGTTAGGGAAAATCACATGCTGTTTCAAAAACTACTCACCAAAGGAAAATGAGGAGGAGTTGGAGGCAATATTCTTCAGGGTAGATGGTGGTAAGGCCAAGGTTTTCTGAGTGAGCCAAGTATTTCTGGTAGAAAATAAGATTTAAGCAAACTGGTGAAGGATTGCACCTGGCTTTGAAATATAAGGGAATGTTGACTAAACCTGAAATACAGGTTTGGGCTTTGAATGGAGCCCTTTGGGGACCTTGCCTGCATGGGACATGCTGGGTGGGGCCTGGAGCTTTGGGGAACTTACACTGAGTTTGAAAAGCAGCTGCCAGGGAGCTGAGGCGTCTCAGTTGCAGCTGACATAGCAGTGCTGAGACCCAAAACACCTGCTTGGTAAGACTGGCGAAAGATCAAGGACACTTTACAGATCTCCTCTTGGGATAAAGTGTAAGATCTGTGCCATTACATCAATTCCTTTCATATTGGCTTGCTCCTTGTCACCCTATCAGCTAGATAAAACCACAGTCATTTGTAGCAACATCAGCAGAGGGAGAAGGAAGTGGTTTTGTCTAGAGGTCACACCTAGTGGTTATACTGACGCATGCTACCATTGCTTTCTTTTCTTGGTTAACAGAACAGAGAAGCTTTTATGTACATCATCCTTGACTACAGCTCTTCAGTGCATTTGCTAGTCATTGAGGTTAGAAAACCAAATATAGGATGATTTTTTTTTTTAAGTATAGTATTTCATCTCCGTTTTAGCAATAACATAGATTGTGGTCTGTGCCTACAAGTAACACATCAGCTGTTGTTACTACTAATTCTCTTTCTAGGATTCATATTCTCTCCCCTCACAAATTCTGCTGAGCATGCTCAGTACTAGGTTCCCTACCTTACCAGCGGGGCCAAGCACCTGGACATATACCTGCACTATCCCAGTGCGGGAGGTCACCCAGAGAATTACCACATCACAACAGCTGATCACATCTGGATGCAAGCACAGTGCTTGTTGGTGTGCCCATTCACCTTATTTAAGTAAACACAGACTGGAAGCAGCCGAGAGGAGAGGACTTTTTCTATGTTTTTCTCTGTCTACCAACTCTTCTTCATTTGACTGTGAATTCTTCAGAAATCGAACCCCTGCATTTCTTATCCTTAACTTTTTCAGCATCTATAGTGATGGGGGGAAGGAATGCTGATGTTTTGAACACCTGCGAATGAATCCACCGGATGCCCTCTCCCATGGGTGTGTCTGAAGGACATCTCCTCTGGTACAAAGGATAACATTACCAGTGGTTCATGTCAAAGAGACCTCTACATCCTCAGGGAAAGCCCTGATACCATGGTCTAGGGATCACTAGCAATTTCACTGTAAGCCAGTTTCTTTTTCTTTTCTTTTTTTTTTGAGACGGAGTCTCACTCAGTCGCACAGGCTGGAGTACAATGGTACGATCTTGGCTCACCGCAACCTCCACTTCCTGGGTTCAAGCAATTCTCCTACCTTAGCCTCCCAAGTAGCTGGGATTACAGGCATCCACCACCAGGCAGGCTAATTTTTGTATTTTTAGTAGAGATGGGGTTTCACCATGTTGGCCAGGCTGGTCTCTGAACTCCTGACCTCAGGTGATCCACCCACCTTGACTTTCCAATGTGCTGGGATTACAGGCGTGAGCCACTGTGCCCGGCCATAAGCCAGTTTCTTATACTGACCTTTGTAATTTTATTTTTAGTATTAGTTAATATGTATATAGGCATTATCACCTCATTGGAAGTTAAAAAAAGTGGTGCCAGCTTTTTAATTTTTTAAAAATTTATTTTATGTTTTCAAACAGGGATAGATTGTAGAGTTAAAAACAGGAAAAAAAGTATTAAAGACCTGAAAATACACTTTCATGGAGGGCATCAATTACCTAAATATTTTCTTCTTGAGTACTTTCCAAATCCTAACAAATCAGTTTCTCCCAGACTTGAAGAGCCCTCTTTTAAATACCTCTTTAGGGCAGGTGCGGTAGCTCCTGTCTGTAATCCCATCACTTTGAGGGGCCGAGGCAGGCGTATCACCTGAGATTGGGAGTTTGAGACCAGCCTGGCCAACATGGCAAAACGCTGTGTCTACTAAAAACACAAAAATTAGCCAAGTGTGGTGGGGCACACCTGTAATCCCAGCTACTCGGGAGGCTGAGGCAGAAGAACCTCTGGAACCTGGGAAGCGGAGGTTGCAATGGGTCAAGACTGCGCCACTGCACTCCAGCCTGGGTGATAGAGCAAGACTGTCAAACAACAACAACAACAACAACAACAACAACAAAACCCTCTTTAGTCTGTTTTTGGAAATTTCCATCTGACCAGACCCTAGGACTTCTAGGAGGCAGGGTATAGGCGGAGTTAGTTGGATTTTTGCAGAATACCTGGAAGCTGTGGGAAGCCCTAGTGCATCCTTCACATTGCCACCAGTACCAAGCAGACTATGGATTTCCTCAGTCAATTGTGATGGTCTGATGCCATTCGCGATGGCTCAGGGTCCGAGAAGCCTTCTTCAGCTTGTTCCAGACAAGCCTGAAGCCTCCCTGAATCTGAGATCCCCTATAGGATTCAGGAGTGTGAGCTTTGAGCATGCTCTGGATTAAGGCCTCTTGCACAGCCTGGTGGCAGAGAGATGCCTTTGTTCCATGCCCACGCTGCGCTTGCCTAGAGTTTGGTAGCTTCCTTGTTATGTCACCTTGTGCTGTGAAGGTTTATCATTCTGTCATTATGTGCATGTGAACATGTGTGAACATTTATTTCCTTTTGGTAGTGGGTGGTTCATGTGCAGAACTTTAATCAGATATTGTTTTTCTCCCTCCTGAACTAGAACTATCTTCCTCATTTATTATTTTATTATTGTGAGGGTTACTGCAAAGAACTACATCTCTAAAATACAGATGTTTTGATGATATCATAGTAATACGTTGGTGCTAACATCAGCACAACTAGTGAAAATATGTTCTGCCCAGCTGTCTAATTTTCAGATAGTTTCCCAGAAGCCATAGCCTTAAGCCTGTCAGCCAAAGGAATGACTTAACCAAATGGAAGCCAGCCTCCCTTCTTCCTTCCCTCCCTCCCTCCCTCCCTCCCTCTCTTCTCTTCCCCGTCCTTCCTTCCTTCCTTGCTCTCTTTTAAATTTTTATTTAAAAAGTTATTAAGATTTTCAGATTTTATTTCATCCAGTGGAGACAGCCCTCCCTCCCTTCCCTCCCTTTCTCCCTCTCTTTCTCCCTTCTTTTGTTCCTTCCATCTTTTATCTAGAGATTTGATTAGAGTAGGAAGTATCTTAGTGGGGGTGCTTCCCCCTATGGTACAACATGTTGTGTAATAATACATTATTGTTCATGAAATGTGGAACCTGTTCAACATTACGTGCTTTGGGCTCTGGCCCATAGCTTGCCTGATCTGAGACCTGAAGGTAAAGATACTTATCATCGACATGCTGTGTGTTCTTTAAAAGTAAAGCTATATCAAAGATACTTATATTTAATGAGATGATTGCACCTGTCTGTCATTGCAATTAAAACATTTATGAGATCATCAAAC
>PVKP010013858.1:0-54420 GCA_004027715.1 Plecturocebus donacophilus | reverse complement strand
GAGGCTGGGGAGGGAAAGCACTGGGAGAAATGCCTGATGTAGGCAACGGGGGACGGAGACTGCAAACCACCATGGGAGGTGTGTGCCTACGCAACAACCGTGCGAATGTGCACATGTACCCCAGAGCTTAAAGTACAGTAAAAAAAAGAAAGTAGTGTTCTTGGGTGGAACATTCTGCTCTATTTTTTAGTTGAGTTCAGCCCTGGAATAAGAGATAGAAGAGGAAATATTCCTTTCTTAGCGCTCGGTGTGGCTCAACCTTTACAAGTTCAAGTTTGACTTTTTTTCCAGGAAGCAAAAGAGCTATTTTTCCTTCGAGGCCTATGATTTCTGTGATTCTGTAATTGAGCCCCCAAGGCGGTTCTTAATTTGACCTCAAGTGCAATTCATGAAGACAACTTTGACAATAGTCATTCCCTTTTGGGCAAAAATGCTTCCATTGGAAATCCAGAAAGTAACCTACTGGATAAAATGTTTCTTAATTTACTGTAAAAAATAAAGTTGCACCCACACCGTGCCTGTGTGGGAAGACGAGTTTCCCCCACTTTGAGTTAACCCACATTCACCATACAAATGGAAGCAAAATACATTTCTGTTCCTAAACCCACAACAGAGAAAGTCACTGGGCTCCACCAAATGCCATTTGGAGTGCAAGAGATACGTACAGAGATGTATCCTCAGAGGAACCATAATGTATTTAATGTGCCCTCTAGACCAAATTCCCTTAAAGTAGCTGAATTGTGAGGACTTTGTAATGGTGTCCCTTTTGGAAATGGCTGCCTGCCTCTGATTCACAAGACTCCCCAGAATATTTATACGAGCATGGGCTTTCTCAGAGTTCTTGGGAGCCAGGGCTCCGGGTCACATTAACAGAAAAATGTGGCCTGAGCCACAGACTGCTGAATCTAGCTGTTTTCATGAGGAATAATTTAATATTCAAATAAGCAGTAATTAAAGAGCTGCTCTTCCTTGGGCTCTTCACCCTGTCCTCCGTGACCCATCTCGCTGCTAGAGGCAAGCCATGAATCCTGCAATTGTAAGGCTAAGTGACCGACTTCATTTCCAGCGCAGTGAAGCCAGGCAACAGAGAAGAAAGTACAATACGACTCACTGGCTCATAATACCTCATAAATCAAATCGATTTTTCCCATAGTCAAATGGTTATGCCACGTTCCGGTTTCCAGTTAGATTTACGAGTATGTTCTCCTCATGAGAGACATACCATGATGGACTAATTGGCACAGAACACAAAGAAACACAGAGCACTTAGGAACTAAAACATAAGGAGCATGTTGACCCTAGTCCGGCTTTCTTCCCTGACAAGTTAGTTCTTTTGATTCCCATCTGGGGACGGCTGAGGTCACTAATAGCTTCTCAGTGCCCTCGTGAAATCAAGGGAGGGAGAAGGCGCCCAAGTTGTTGGAGCTATCTTCCATGTGATTTTCTTCTTGGAAAGTGGTTTTGGCTGACTCAAGAAAAGTTATTCTGGCCTTCATTGAATAGCCTGGGCTTTAAAGGAGAACACAGTCAGTGAGAAGAGAAAATAAGAACACAGAGAGGTGTGGCTTTTAAGCATGAGCTGAGAATTGCTCGCACAGAGATCTTGTGGGTTAGTCAGTGTCTTCCTCACCTCCCAGAGAGCCCAGTTCTTGCTTCACGCAACTGCTGTGGGGGAGCACTGGAAGGATACCTGCAGCCTACCTGCCAGGATGAGTCAGTACTAATCCTCGTTCTGCTTAGAGTTCCAGGGATTTTGTGAAGCCAGAGATGTACAAATGCTTTGGAGAAGGGGGTATACAAGTAATTTGGAGAAAATAGATACTTTTCTCTTTGAGATTCTAGAGTGTACATCAAATGCAATCACTACAAAGTTGGAGAACTTCTTTAAAACAAGAAGATAAAGGAAGAGGTTTAGATGCATTTAGTGACATGTCAGCGTTTGCTCAGGCTTTTATAATCCTGTGTGTCTTATCCTGTATATTTCACTGAATGCCTTTTGCTTTGTGCTTTTGGCTCCAATTAAAAAAATAAATATAGAAAGCCGGATTTAACCCAATCCTGGGAAGCAATTAATAATGCACTATGGAATTGTGACACATTTTGGATTTACAGCAAGGCCATCATCAATCATATGGCTGTACATTTTTGCCAAAGGCTTTTGTAGAGTGAGGCACTCTAATTTAACCAATTTAGTACTTTATGATTAGTCAGGTAACTGCCTGTGCAAAATTTTTACAAAGAGGAGGATTCGAAGACCTTTGGATAGTCTCCTAGGATGTATCATATATCATGAAGTACATGGAAGAATACGACCTGAAACACAACAGTTGACTCAGGGGCAGGGGGTTTAAACCCTGTAACAACGTATACACTCCTTCCTTTCATTCTTTCCCTACCTTCTAGCCACAGCATTTTTATTAACTGAAAATGAGGCTAAAGTAAGCCTCCAATGGCCTTGAAGTAGATTAAAACCACAAAAAAGCCTGCCTCTTGGAGGGATGTGCCCGGGGCAGGGGCCAGTATCACGACCCTGGCCTTGGGCATGAGTCATGAGGAGGTGGCACAGTTGCCTGTGTCTCCAACTATTTTTAGCCCCAGTTGATAGATCTTCCTCCTTCTGCTCTCCTCTCACATCCCCTGAGTCATTCCAGTGCAAGTGGTCCCAGGCCGTTGTCTTCACTGCTCTAGGGCTGACTCTGTTCAGGCTTCTCTCATATCAGAGAAATCTTTCCCAAAATCACTTTAAAAATAGGAAGTTCTTCTATTAGGGTCTATCTTTTTATGGGTGATTTATGCACCTGAAATAGACTCACGTGGCCCCAATATCCTTATAGAAATGAATCACTTAAAACATTCTCTTGTTTGTATGTGCAAGGGATATACAACAGGAAAAAATCTGGAAGAACCCGTCTGTTTTCCTCAGTCTCTAACTCCTGCATGGCCACTGAAAGGACGAGGTCTAACCGATTTGCAACTTTTCTTGAGCCCACATGACCCCAACTGGATTGAACATTTTCCAGAGACATACAATAGAAAGAACGATATGCTCATTTGGAAGATTAACAGCTCTGTTTATGCAGTGTTTCTGTGAGAAAGGAGTGTTTGCTCCACTGCATCTTCGTAAATTACCGTCACGTCACAGAAAATAAGCAAATGTTAATGTAGCTGCATGCATATTTTTTCCTCGTTGTTACATAATCTAGAAAATGCAAAACACTGGAATATAGGGATGTTGCAGGCGAATCAAAGGAATTTTACAGAATCCCTTAGGGAGTTGTGTATACCCCCATAAACAACAGGATGACGAGTCTTTTATTAGAACCAGGGTCTGTGCTCACTGGGCCAGGGAGATGACTGCTGTCTTGCTGATCCATATCGTCCATGTTTACTCCTACTAGACTGGAATGCTTCTAGAAGCCAAGATGTGCCTGTAACTTTTCATTAGTTGGTGATAGTCTCCAAACCCTCACACATGCATTTTAACTGCTTGCTTTCTTATTTGTTGATATAATCTTAAGAGAGTTCCTTCTTCCTTATTCTTTTCACTAGAAAATAACCTCCCTTGAGATTTTTTTCATAGTCCAAGGTCAGATTCTTCTCTTCTTGGTAGGATAAGCCTGGTGTCAAATGCTGCTGATTCTCTTCGGCTGCATCTGGCTAACCTGTCAGTCTCTCAAAGGCAGCTCCTGGAACCCATGGCCCTACTAGATCTGCCATGCTCCTTGAACAAATGAAGGTTGGAGATTAAGACAGAGGAACAGAGACTCTTGGCTTTCCTTCTTGACTCAGCCACCACATCCCAGGATCTTCCTGGGTAAGTAATTTAAACATTTTGTTCCTCAGTTCCTCCACTATCATAAAATGATAATCATGATAGTTACTTGAGAAAGAAGTCTTCTGTGGTTTTGAAATGAAATCAACCATTATAAGTGCAAAGCCATATGAAGTCTTTAAAACTTTAGTGACTTTATATTAACTGAATAGTCTTGATCAAAATACTCCCAAGAAAAGACCATTAAGGGGACTTTAACATCTTTTTCCCAATTCAAGAAACAAAAGTGTCACTGAGGCTAATCCAATAGTCTCTTCTGCCAAGGTGTCTTGCTTTTGATGAAGAATGCCGGGACAGGGAAAGGCTGTTGCAAATGACCAAAATGATCATTTCCACTGTGCAGTTAAAATTTGTGCCTTTCGTCAGCACCATAAGACAAGATAAAAAAAATTAAAAAATAAAATTTGTGCCTTTCAGTGTATGTACATCTGACCTTACACACACAACAAGAACTAAAAAATAAGTGAGAGTGAGAAACAGGTTAAAGCATAGATAAAACAAAAAGGGCACTTGATTAGTAGTGGTTGATGTTGGGTCAGGGGTCTATTATACTACTTTGTTTATTTTGTATATATTTAAAATTTTCTATAATAAAACACTTCTATAAAAAGATTTTTAAAGGGAGGGTCATTTTCATCTTCGTGAGTGAAAACTCCTAAAACATACACAGAGGATGCACAGGTAGGTCTAAATGAAAAGTCGTGTTGTGGCCGGGCGTGGTGGCTCATGCCTATAATCCCAGCACTCTGGGAGGCCGAGGAGGGTGGATCACCTGAGGTCAGGAGTTTGAGACCAGCCTGGCCAACATGGCAAAACCTCGTCTCTACTAAAAACACAAAAAACTAGCCAGGCGTGGTGGCGGGCACCTGTAATCCCAGCTACCTAGGAGGCTAAGGCAGGAGAATTGCTTGAACTGGGAGACAGAGGTTGCAGTGAGCTGAGATTGCGCCATTGCACTATAGTCTGGGCCACAGAGCAGGACTCTGTCTCAAAAAATGAATGAATGAATGAATAAATAAATAGAAAAGTGGTGTTGTGCAGCCATTATAGAAAACAGCATGGTAGTTCTGAAAAAAAAATTAAAAGTAGAATTATTACCTTATGGTCTAGCAATTCCACTTCTAGATATATAACCAAAAGGATTAAAAGCAGAATCCTAAAAAAATGTCTATACACTCATGTTCATAGTAAGATTATTCACAATAACCAAAATCTGCAAGTAATCCAAGTGTTCATTAATGGATGAATGAATATGCAAAATGTGGTGTAACCATACATTATCATTCAGCCTTAAAAAGGAGGGAAATTGGCTGGGTGCGGTGACTCATGCCTGTAATCCCAGCACTTTGGGAGGCTGAGGTTGGCAGATCACCTAAGGTTGGGAGTTCGAGACCAGCCTGACCAACATGGAGAACTGCCATCTTTACTAAAAAAAAAAATAAATAAATAAAAAAATAAAAAAAAAATAAGCTGGGCGTGGTGGCGCATGCCTGTAATTCCAGCTACTTGGGAGGCTTAGGCAAGAGAACCACTTGAACCCGGGAGGTAGAGGTTGCAGTGAGCCGAGATCACGTCATTGCACTCCAGCCTGGGCAACAAGAGTGAAGCTCTATCTCAAAAAAAAAAAAAAAAAGGAGAGAAATTTTGACACATCCTACAACATGGGTGAACATTGAGGACATAATGTTAAGTGAAATAAGTCAGACACAAGAGGATAAATACTGGATGATTACACCTTTTGGGGTACCTACAATAATCAGAGTCAGAGACATAGAGTAGTGGGAAAGGGCAAAATTAGGAATTGTTGTTAAAGGGGTAGAGAGTTTCCATTTTTCAAGATGAAAAGAGTTCTGGAGATTGGTTGCACAACAATGTGAACGTACTTAATGTTACTGAACTATACACTTAAAATAGTTAAGATGATAAATTTTATGTTGTGTTGGTTTCACCACCGTATTTATTTTTAAATAAAAAAATGAAAAACATTATAATTAAGTGGAAAGTCATGCTATCAGGGGAGCCTTGCGATTTTCCAGGCCACAGTGCGCATTAAGCATATGTCCCACACCGTCCAAGGCATTGCGTTTTCTCTGGTCTCAGAGCGACATACTAAGGGTTAAAGGCAGTTCTAACCAACTCCATGGAATTTGAGAACTGACCATAGAAGGTGTTTTTGACAAGACAGCAATCCAGCTTCATCTCAGAAATTCTTGAACATTCTTAGGTGCCATCCCATGTGATAAACCAGAGCTATCCTCTTCTAATGGAGAAGAAAAAAGGGAAATCCTCACTCTAAGAACTGAAGAGACAGACAGTTGACTCTGTTAACTTGCTTGCTAACTATGTGAAGATTTCAGGCCCTGCTGGAAGCCTCAGCAGTGCCAGAAAGGGCATTATTTTTTCACAACTTTATGAGGAGAAGGCACCCAAACAGATGGCTTCCTACTCCGATGGTTGCTAGAGTGAGCTTCTGATTTTTCTGTTGAGAGGCTGAAATGAAATGGAATTCCTTGAAGATCCTCATAAAAAGCAGAAAGTAGTATTTTATTACTCTCTTTCTGGACAATTTCCTCTGTTTCCCCTAAAGAGAATCCATTTCGGGGTTGGCTGAAAAGTCCTCAGCATTCCTCCACCCCCTCCCCCAAAAAAACACATAAATAAATTCTATTAACTTCTCCTAATTAAAAGAAAAATCAAAACAAAAGATTTCCAAGTGGGCTGAGCTCTATAACACGCACCGGGAGGTGCGCAGTTCTAATTTCTTTCATTACCACCTTTCTGGGCACCGAAGGCAGATGACTCTAATAGTGTGACACAAACATCAAACAAAACCTTCCCCATGGTTCCTCCAAACACAGTCAAGACAAACTGGAACTCTTGTAAAAGCTTTATATAATTCTAAGGAGAAACAAAAGGAAATAAACACACATAGCGGTACAAGGTTCACAAAATAGTTTTTTGACCCTGGTTTGGGCAGTGTGTTTCCAGAGCTTTCAGCCCATATTGCTTTTTATGTGCTGTGTTAGAATTTGTGTTCTCAAGCCAAAATTGTCAAGCTCCTGTCTGACTCTTTTTTTTCTTCACCATTTAAGTTCCGAGGTACACGTGCAGGATGTGCGAGTTTGTTACGAAGGTAAACGTTTACCATGGTGATTTGCTGCACAGATCAACCCCTCACTCAGGAATGCAGCCTGGCATTCATTAGCTATTCTTCCTGGTGCTCTCCCTCCCCTGGCCCTGGCACCTGACAGGTCCCAGTGTGTGTTGTTCTCTTCATGTGTCCATGTGTTCTCATCGTTCAGCTCCCACTCATAAGTGACAGCATGCGGTGCTTGGTTTTCTGTTCCTATGTTAGCTTGCTGAAGATAACGGCTTCCAGCTCCATTTATGTCCCTGCAAAGGACCTGATCTTTTTCCTTTTTATGGCTGCATAGTACTGCATGGTTTCTGTGTTTCTGTTGCAGGTGACTGGTGCCATCGTGAAGCCCTGCTACCCAGGGCCTTGGCTAACCTGTAAGACATCGGTGTGTGAACTTGACAAAAGTGCAGCCCTGTAGGTTCTTGTCTTGGGGAGCAAAGGGCAGCATGGATTTCAGGCACTCTTGTGCAGTGAACAACTTTTCCAACTACATTTGATGGTCTTCGCCATAACTCAAGACTTTTCAAGATAACTTGATCTTTGTACAATCAAGACCATACATACCAAGTTTCCTCTACCTACTTAGGACCTTAGCATTCAGATTTGGATTCTGATCTAAAGAAATTCTTCTTGTCTAAGTAACTGCCACTAGAAATGACATCTCAGGATTCCACACCTTATAAAGGCCTGCTTCCCAGCCTACCAATATGTCTTACTACAGTGACTGTCATTTATACAATAACCACAGTTCTGGAGTCATCAAAGGGTTGTTCCTGCACTAAGGGGATTTTTTTTTTTTAAAAACAAGTTTAAAGGTCATTGGATAAGAAATAGTTGAACTCAGTTTAGACTTCTAAAGGGCAGATCCCCTTCCAACAACCTGGCTCTTCAGCTAAACAGCATTCACAGTGAGCCGATGTGGAGTCCTTGTGTTGACTGCCATCCAATTGTGCAAAAGCTCAGAAATATGTTTTTTTGAGCAAAGCAGATAAGCTTTGTCTCTAGGATCAACAGAGTCATTTTCGGCAAAACATACATCCTGCTGGGTCTTGCTGTACTCACTCTGCACACACTTTGAATAGACTATCTTACAAAAGCAAAGTGTTGTTTCCTTGTAGAAAAGCACATGCCCCTTGAAAGAGCTGTGCTCTGACTGTGTATGTGTTGGTGTATATATGGTGCTTGGGGTCATCTCTCCTTGCCCAGGCTCCTCTGGGGTTAAAAAGGACATTGAGTGACAAAAGAAGCCCATAATTTAAACTATTTGCAACATAGACAAGGAGTACTACGTTTGCAAACAGGCTGTGCTGTAAAATATTCTCCTATAGAAGCAATGTTATTAGACTGTTCAGGTTTCCAGATTAGTCTGCACCTTCCTCCACCCCCTGAGAAGACCCCAGCACTCATAACGTACATTTTAATTGGAATTATGTTGGAATATTTGTAGCAGCAAGTTTTTAGTGGGAATATTATGTAGCATAAATAATCTACAGTTAGTTGGGAACAAAGGTTTTGCAAAGCGTTATTAAGAAAAATTTAAATACGTGTTTTAAATGGCTTAGAATGCTGAGGTGTGGGGCGAATGAATGCTTGGAAACATTTGAAAAAGTCAAGGGTGATTGGGGGTCTTCCATGTTTTGTTTAAAGGGCTTTAGAAGTTAATTATAATGATTTTCTTTTTCGCTTTTCTTCACATTTTGTGTCCCTCATATTGCTGCATGACTGGTGTGAAGTGGGGAGAGAGAGAGAAAGGCGGAGAGGGATGGGAAGAATAAAGAGATTATGTGAAGTAACAAAAAAACAAAGCAAACAGGAACAAAGAAGAGTAGGGCGGTTCAAAGTGGAATGAATTGAAAGGTACATAATCTCAAAAGCAAGGAAGGAGGTGGTGGGAAAACACTGTTGGCCCTGGTGTCTGTTACATCAGGCCCTCTCTTCATGCCAAGTCACTGCACTTACTAACCAGAGCAGTCAAGGGGGCGGGCAGGCAAAGGGAAAAGAAAGGAATAACTAACTGGTTGTTTACACCCACAAGGCTTTCTTGAGTTTGGTATTTATGGCTAGGGAATCCATTTTTTCCCCTAAACAAGTCAGTTGACTAAAAATACAGAGAACAACAGTTTATCGTTACTAGTTGATATTTATTAAACTCTGATCACGATCATGAGTTAAGTGCTCAACACCTTGTTTCCTTTTTTCCTGCACCCACTCTGTGGGCTTGCTATTACCACTCTCCTCAGTTAGCAGAAGAGTAAATTAAGGCACAGAGAAAATACAGAGCTGGTTGCAAAGTTACAGAGCTTGTAAATGAAGGAATTGAGTTCAAAGCAGGGAGCCTCAGTCCAAAGTCATGTTATACAGTCCACATGGAAACGCTAGATGGCTAATAATGGTCTGTAATCAAAGTGATAAAATAAATTAACACATTTAAAACCGCAACAGTGCTTTTGTGACTCCAGCTGCTTTGCTGTGTTTCTTGGCGGAGGCAGCTTGAGGACGGTAATTCAAGGTCCATCTCTCACTCTATCTCTCCCTCCCTCCCTGCTGCAATCAATAAATACTTATTAACCCTCTTTCTCTGTGTTACGCACTGTGCTAAGCACCAGGGACATAATGGTGAAAGGGCTCCTGGTCTTCCTCTCAAGGAGGTCTCAAAGCAGTAAACAGACTCTTAAAACAGAATGTTATCTGCACAGGAACATCAGAGTTGGAGGAAATGAACCTCACTTAGCTTTGGCGTTGGGGATGAAGGAAGACTTTTATATTTCTATACTTCTGAAGGATGAGAAGGGCTGAGCTGAATGAAGATGGATGGGAAAATGTGTTTGAGGTAGATGAGGCAGTGTGAGCAAAAACCCATAGGACTGATCTGTCACTTTTCTTTTGAAACAGAAACTGACCAGTTTCATATATTTTAGGGGTGTGTCCCATGCAAGTGGAGTGCTTGGGGTTGGAGGAGAAAAGGGTTACACTTGGGGTTAGTACTTGGGGTTGGAGGAGAAAAGGAGAATGTGTACTGGAGCCAGCGTCACATTTCTTCCTAACTCTATCTGCAGGGAGGTCAGGTTGGCACATTGAAATTGACTAGGGTGGGGGTATTTATACCATGAAAATTGGCAGCCGTTATGGATCAGGGTTTTTAATTTCCTGGAGAGCTGGGTGTTAAGCATTTACCAACATACTACTGGACACTGGTTCCAGAGACCACAGTACTGCAAATATATACCTGTGATGTGACTTTGATTCTGCTTCTCACCTAGGACTGAACATATTTTTCCAGATATTCTGTATCACTCACGGGCAGCTGCTCTTGAGCTGAAAGTGGGATGGAGAGCAGCAACAGGACGCCACTGCAATAGTTTCTTCACCCAGGTCTTCTCTGACTGCGAATCTTGCCATGTTCACACATGCTAACATCCTGTGAGTTTTCCCACATTCACAGCTTTTAAAGTCAAACATATGTTAAAAAATAAACTGACACTGTTTCCCTCAGACATTAATACTCGTTAACACGCACCTAGATTCCCACAGCTTCATTTTCACACCTGTAATTTGATTTACATGAATAACTACATCTTTGCTTATGTCTACTTGAAGTTATCTAGAAGAAACTACTATTTCACTTTGAGAAGCAGATTCCTGTGGCATAGATACCAGCAGCCTACTCAAAATATTATCAGAGATGAATAATGCATTCAAGATCTACCTTGCCAGAGTGACCCAGTTTCCATAGCAAAGGTCATGGGTGATGATTGTATAGGAAATAAGGACTAGAGTATGGGTAAACCAGGTTTAGCATATGACACTTTGTCATTTCCAGTCACTTGATCTCCTCCCTGCTCCGCCTTTATTGATCGGGTACAGATTTATATGCCCAGAGAAGACTGGGCAAATTCCCCTGTGCCCTGTAGATGGTGTCTGTCTGTGTCCCTGGAAAGACAGCAAAGATAGATCAAGTCATATCCACATGGTTGGTGGAGCAGGTTAGAATAGAATTTTCTCCATCTAGAGGTAGAGGAGAAAATTCAACGTCATTTATGGAATGCTGGGAGTTTGTTTGTTTTTCACATCCGATACAGATTTGTATCTTTAAATTTTATCCATATGCTTTTTCAGCAAGAAGAGGAGCTTGAGCTTTTCCTTCCAGAATTCATACCAAATGTGTTGGAGAATTGCACAAATATCTATACTATTTATTTTTCCTATAGATTTAGATGTTAATGCTTTGATGCCCAGGCTCTAAAACTGTTTCTCAAAACTAATTGGAATGAATCAAAGCTTTTCCTTTCTAAGAGTCCATCAAGGAATGAAAAGATGAAACAGACAGATGTGGTTGCATTACCCAACTAACCTAGTGGGACAAGACTCCCTCTCTCAAATCAACTGTTTTTACTCTGAATTAAATTTTTTTTGTCTGTAGTCAAGAAGCCACTATTAAAACTAATATAGAGTTGGAGTTAATATCAGTAAATAAAATAGCAGTATTTTTTTAAAACAGGGTTGCTGTTGCCCAGGCTGCTGGAGTGCAGTGGTATGATTCCAGCTCATTGCAGCCTCAATCTCCTGGGCTTCAGTGATTCTGCCACCTCAGTCACCCTCACCTCCCAGTAGTTGGGACTACAGGCACGTGTCACCATGCCTGGCTAATTTTTGTACTTTTTGCAGAGACAAGGTTTTGCTGTGTTTCCCAGGCTGGGATTCTTTTTCTTTTCTTTCTTTTTTTTTTTTTTCAGAAAATGTTCAAATGTTTACATAAATTAACTTTCTTTTTAAGAATTATTATACTTTAAGTTCTGGGATACATGTGCAGAACATGCAGGTTTGTTACATAGGTATACATGTGCCATGGTGGTTTGCTGCACTCATCACCCCGTCATCTACATTAGGTATTTCTCCTAATGTTATCCCTCCCCTAGACGCCCCACTCCCTGACAGATCCCAGTGTGTGATGTTCCCCTCCCTGTGTCCATGTGTCCTCATTGTTCGACTCTTCAAAATAATCAGCGAATCCAGGAGCTGTTTTTTTTATATTTTTTAAAAAAGATTAACAAAATAGATAGACTGCTAGCCAGACAAATAAAGAAGAAAAGAGAGAAGAATCAAATAGACGTAATAAAAAATGATAAAGAGGATATCACCACTGATCCCACAGAAATACAAACTACCATCAGAGAATACTATAAACATCTCTACAGAAATAAACTAGAAAGTCTAGAAGAAATGGATAAATTCCTAGACACATACACCCACCCAAGACTAAACTAGGAAGAAGTCAAGTCCCTGAACAGACCAATAACAAGTTCTGAAATGGAGGCAGTAATTAATAGCCTACCAACCAAAAGAAGTCCAGGACCAGATGGATTCACAGCCAAGTTCCACCATAGGTACAGAGAGGAACTGATACCATTCCTTCTGAAACTATCTTAAACAACAGAAAAAGAGGGACTCCTCCCTAACTCATTTTATGAGGCCAGCATCATCCTGATATCAAAATCTGGCAGAGACACAACAAAAAAAGAAAATTTGGGGCCAATATCCCTGATGAACATCGATGCAAAAATCCTCAATAAATTACTGGCAAACCGAATCCAGCAGCACATCAAAAAGCTTATCCACCACAATCAAGTCAGCTTCATCCCTGGGATGCAAGGCTAGTTTAACATATGCAAATCAATAAACGTAATCCATCACATAAACAGAAACAGTGACAAAACCCACATGATTATCTCAATAGATGCTGAAAAGACCTTAGATAAAATTCAACACCCCTTCATGCTAAAACGTCTCAATAAACTAGGTATTGATGAAACATATCTCAAAATAATAGGAGCTATTTATGACAAACCCACAGCCAATATCATACTGAATGGGCAAAAGCTGGAAGCATTCCCTTTAAAAACCAGCACAAGACAAGGATGCCCTCTCTCACCACTCCTATTCAACACAGTATTGGAAATTCTGGCCAGGGCAATCAGGCAAGAGAAAGAAATAAAGGGTATTTAAATAGGAAGAGAGGAAGTCAAATTGTCTCTGTTTGCAGATGACATGATTGTATATTTAGAAAACCCCATCGTCTCAGCCCAAAATCTTCTTAAGGTGATAGGCAACTTCAGCAAAGTCTCAGGATACAAAATCCATATGCAAAAATCACAAGCATTCCTATACACCAATAATAGACAGAGAGCCAAATCGTGAGTGAACTCCCATTCACAATTACTACAAAGAGAATAAAACACCTAGGAATACAACTCACAAGGGATGTGAAAGACCTTTTCAAGGAGGACTACAAACCACTGCTCAAGGAAATAAGAGAGGAGACAAACAAATGGAAAACCATTCCATGCTCATGGATAGGAAGAATCAATATCGTGAAAATGGCCATACTGCCCAAAGTAATTTATAGATTTAATGTTATCCCCATCAAGCTACCATTGACTTTCTTCAAAGAATTAGAAAAACTTGCTTTAAATTTCATATGGAACCAAAAAAGAGCCCACATAGCCAAGACAATCCTAAGCAAAAAGAACAAAGCTGGAGGCATCACGCTACCTGACTTCAAACTATACTACAAGGCTGCAGTAATCAAAACAGCATGGTATTGGTACCAAAACAGATATATAGACCAATGGAACAGAACAGAGGCCTCAGAAATAACACCATACATCTACAACTATCTGATCTTTGACAAAACTGACAAAAACAAGCAAGGGGGAAGATTCCCTATTTAACAAATGGTGTTGGGAAAACTGGCTAGCCATATGCAGAAAACTGAAACTGGACCCCTTCCTTACACCTTATAACTCAAGATGGATTAAAGACTTAAGCATAAGACCTAAAACCATAAAAACCCTAGAAGAAAACCTAGGCAACACCATTCAGGACATAGGCATGGGCAAAGACTTCATGACTAAAACACCAAAACCAATGGCAACAAAAGCCAAAATTGACAAATGGGATCTAATCAAACTAAAGAGTTTTTGCACAGCAAAAGAAACTATCATTAGAGTGAATGGGCAACCTACAGAATGGGAGAAAATTTTGGCAATCTACCTATCTGGCAAAGGGCTAATATCCAGAATCTATGGAGAACTTAAATAAATTTACAAGGAAATAAACAAACAACCCCATCAAAAAGTGATTGAAGGATATGAACAGACACTCCTCAAAAGAACACATTTATGCAGCCAACAAATACATGAAAAAAAACTCATCATCACTGGTCATTAGAGAAATGCAAATCAAAATCACAATGAGATACCATCTCTCACGCCAGTTAAAATGTCGATCATTCAAAAGTTAGGAGACAACAGATGCTGGAGAGGATGTGGAGAAATAGGAATGCTTTTATACTGTTGGTGGGAGTGTTAATTAGTTCAACCATTGAACTATAAATAAATTAAAAAATATGTCTCTACAGAGACAAAAAATATCTCTATAGACATATTTTTTGAATTTTCCAGGTATTTAGTATTGATTACAGACTTAAAGGTAATCCATCATGTGATGATGACGTGTGGTGACTCCCCAAGGATCTAGAACCAAAAATACCATGTGACCCATCAATCCCATTACTATGTACCCAAAAGATTATAAATCATTCTACCATAAAGATACATGCACATGTTTGTTTATTGCAGCACTGTTCACCATAGCAGAGACTAGGAACCAACCCAAATGCCCATCGATGATAGACTGGATAAAGAAAATGTGGCACATATACACTATGGAATACTATGTGGCCATAAAGAAGGATGAGTTCATGTCCTTTGCAGGGATATGGATGAAGCTGGAAACCATCATTCTCAGCAGACTAACAGGAACAGAAAACCAAATGCCACATGTTCTCACTAAATTAACTTTCTAAAAACGTCAATTGCTTGATTCTCATCCGCAACACACACTTTTTTTTTCCATTTAGAAGGTAGTGAAAAGTTGTTGAAAAAGCATAAACCTCTGCTCAATTCCTAGCCTCACTACTTTCTGATCATGAGGCGTTAAGCATTTCACTGAACCTCTCTATGCCTGTTTTTTCATTTGTAGAATTGAGGTAATAATATCTATTGTCTAGAATGACTGCAAGGATTCAGGGTGATAATGTATGTACAGTATCTGGTATATAACCATGTCTATTAATATATATTTAAAGTTTCTTTTTCAGTGTCCAGGTTGTAAATTCTAATTTGTAGTATGGACATTTTTTTAAAATCATCATTTAAGACCTTATCGAAGTGATTATGGGATGAAGGAGGTAGTGGGAGTAGAGTCCTCTTACCCAATATTCAAGCCCATTTTCTTTTGCTATGCTGTACATTGGAAGAATGTGGCCATGTCTGTAGAGACATATTTTTTGAAACCTCTCTTAAAAATATTTTGTATTTTTTCAACAGTTTTTTCTTTTCTTTTTTCCTTTTACTTCCTTCCTTCCTTCCTTCCTTTCTTCCTTTGTTTCTCTCTTCCTTTTTTAAGGTGAGAAAGAATGTATTAGAGGTATTGTCCCCTCAGGATCTATCCTAACATTTAACCACTAGTATCCTTTCAAATTCTCTGTAACGTAACTCTGCATATTACACTTGAGAGTCATAGTGAAAAACAACCTCCAGAAATTGAACTTATCTTTTCCCATTAACCACCCATAGCTAGACCTGATTGTATCACTGATTTCAACCGAGCTTTAGAATTTATACCCTCCTAGAATGGCTCATGCCTTGCAGAAGAGATTCTAGGTGATCAGCTAGGTAATTGTAGAATCTTATTTTATGTGAAGGACATTTTTAAATAAAAGCATAAACATTTTCATAACTGGCAACATTCTCAATACAACGTAGTTCTCCAAAATCCACTCAGCAACCATCAGGGATCCAGTCCCATCGCATCCTCTTTGTCAAAATTAAATTTAAAATGACTTAAGAGGCAGATTGGCAAGGGACCCAGCATCCTTTATTTGTGTCAACTGTTCCCTACACCCCGTCAGTTGCTTGCAGTCTGTCCTCTTGAACATGTTAAGGCCACTCCTGGTGTCAGCTTGCTGCTGCATAACTGCCATCCTTCCTGGACTCCTCCGAGCCTCCAAGGGCCCTGATCCCCTCTGTCTGCCTGCTGTTGTTGGTTGTGTTCGAGTGAAATCTTGCTGGCCCTAGGCCACTGTGACTTTTGGGAAGAACACACTCTCCCAGCCAGCCAGATGAGGTTCAGGCCTCTACCTCCCTCACAGAACTACAAATGCCACTCCTCTTCCCAGTCCTGGGGACTCCACGTCAGAGATAGAGGCATGTTTTCTTTACTCCTTGAAACACAAAGAAGTGGTCGTTTTGTAACTTCTACTTCATTGGGCTCCTTTGCTTTTATGGGTCGGGGGCAGGGAGGGTGATAGGCTCTTGTTCTGTTGCCTAGGCTGGAGTACAGTAGCGTGATCATAGCTCACTGCAGCCTTGGCCTCCTGGGCTCAAGTGATCCTCCCACCTCAGCCTCCTGAGTAGCTGGGACCACAGGCATGTGCCAGTACCCTTGGGTAATTTTAAAAAACTTTTTTTTTGGTAGAGACAGGGTCTCACTATGTTGTCCAGTCTTGTCTCAAACTCCTGGGCTAACGTGATCTGCCTACCTTGATCTCCCAAAGTGCTAGGATTATAGATATGAGCTACTCCACCCAGTCCTCCTCTGCTGTTCATTGGAATGATACCAACTCAGCAAGGGGGCTCTTGGCTTTACGTAGGTAAGAAGATATTATTAATAGTTATGCATGTCTCTAATCAGGAAGAATATTGAACATTTCTTTACAATAAGTACAGTTGGTTAGCATTTTTATCAGTCAAAGTCCTTGAGGAAACAGATGTGACAAATAGGTTACAGATGGCACATCCAAGGGGTGATTGAAGAGAAAAAGATCGTTTTATAGAATTGTGGACAGGGTTAATGGAACCGTCAAGGTTGGTGGTGCACCCCAGCGACTAACAAAAGTAGGAAGCCATTACCACCCAAGGTTTAAAGGGGAAGGGAGAGGGCACCATTACTGGAACCTAGAGAGAGCTCTCGCTGTGGGAGAGGGAGACCTGTATCTTGTGCCGACCTCCTTTCTCCATAAAGGAGACTGTGACTTGTAGGAAGGTAGGGTGGGACTGGGATGCATTTCCTGAATACTCTTCTTGAATCCTCTGATTTCCCGTCACTGCTGCCCCTTGGCCCAACTCAATCAGAAACCAGAGTTCTGGTGAGCCCAGGTGCTACATTACCATAGAGGTCAACCCAGGGCACAGAGAAGGAATGAGTAAGGAGAAGCAGGGAGCTGGAAGAGCAAAGTGAGAAAATGGCCAGCAGAACATTTTAACACAATAGAAAACACTAAATGGATGAATCAACTGAGTGAGCATTAAGGAAAATAAAGGCTGGATCCTGGTCAGAAAAGGTAAAGGAGAAAGAGATGAATTAAACAGTAAGGGATCCTCTCTTCCTGGCTGCTGCCCAGGAAGAGTGGAATTCTAGAAGCTGCAGGAAACTAAGTCCTCCTTTCTTTATACCTGTATCAGAAGACATGCTTCCCCAAATAAGCTCATCTTCCAATCCACAATTTGAAATCAGATGAAACAACATGCCTCACTCATAAGTGGGTGTTGAACAATGAGAACACATGGACACAGGAAGGGGAACATCACACACCGGGGCCTGTTGGTGGGTGGGGAGACTAGAGGAGGGATAGCAGGGCTGGGGGGGATTTGGGAGTGCTAACTTTGGGAGATATATCTAATGTAGATGACAGGAAAAAAAAAAACAATGGCCATAATCAAAAAATCAAAAAATAATAGATGTTGGCATGGATGCAGTGAACAGAGAACACTTCTACACTGCTGGTGGGAATGAAAATGAGTGCAACCACACTGTTATCCACTTGGGAAAACAGTGTGGAGATTCCTTAAATAACTAAAAGTAGAAGTACTATTTGATCCAGCAATCCCACTACTGGGTATCTACCCAGAGGAAAACAAGTCATTATATGAAAAAGATACTTGCACACACATTTATAGCAGCACAATTCTCAATTGCAAAAATGTGGAACTAACCCAAATGCCCATCAATTGACAAGTGGATAAAGAAATTGTGGTATACATATATGATGGAATACTACTCAGCTATAAAAAGGAATGAATGAATGGCACGTGCAGCAACCTGGATGGAGTTGGAGACCATTATTCTAAGTGAAGTAACTCAGGAATGGAAAGCCAAACATCGTATATTCTCACTCATAAGTGGGAGCTAAGCTATGAGGACACAAAGGCATAAGAATGACACAATGGACTTTGGGGACTCATGGGGAAAGGGTGGGAAGGGGGTGAGGGATAAAAGACTAAATTGGGTGGAATGTATAGCTCAGATGATGACTGCACCAAAATCTCACAAATCACCACTGAAGAACTTACTCATGTAATCAACTACCTGTTCCCCAATAACCTATGGAAATATAAAAAGCATGGATTATTCATCTCTCCCCTTATTAGACCACACAGTATAACTTTTTAACGTTGCCGTGGCATTTGTATACTCTCATGGCGCTGGTGGGATGCAGCAGTGAGGACGCCCAGAGGTCACACTCGTGAACGTCTTGGTTTTGGTGGGTTTTAGCTGGCTTCTTTATTGCAATCAGTTTTATCAGCAAGGTCTTTAAGACCTGTATCTTGTGCCGACTTCCTATCTCATCCTGTGACTTAGAATGCCTAACAGTCTGGGAATGCAGCTCAGTAGGTTTCAGCTTTATTTTACCCAGGTTCTATTCAAGATGGAGTTGCTGTGGTTCAAATGCCTCTGACGGTATTAGGGTTGTAGGCTTGCTCTTTAGGTTTGAGGAAAGGGAAAGAGGGGTGGGAGTGGGGAGGGGTGGGCGGCCAGAGGAAATGGGAAAATGGAGCTTGAGGTCATTTTGCACAGACTCAGGGTTCTGCACAGAGCTAGTGCCTAGCCTTTCACCTCTAGCCCTGGGCCAAGGAAAATGGAGATTAATGAAAATGAGTTATGCTAAGTTTGACAAAATTTAAGATATTTATTGAACAAGTAGGAAGTTCATAACAGGTCATAATCCTGAGGATTGTGAGTGGATGGATCCCCCCAAAATAATCCCCCTATTTGTGATGCAATGTCTTTTCTCCTCCCAATCAGATTAAGGTTGGTGGTTGTGGGTGTTCCTCAGATTTCTCTTAGCCCTGAGGAGGTCCCTGGGTATAGATGTGGCATGTCAGGCTCATACTGATTCCAACTGCAAACACTAGTGGGGTCTTAGATGTACAGTAGATAGTCCAAGTGCATGTGGCTATAAAGGTATTTTGTCTGCTTTGTGAGAGAAAGTGTACTCCGGAGCCCACTTGGGGGACTCTGGCTCTTTCCTCAGTGTCCCCTTCTGTCTCAACATGTCCTAACGTGATCTATACTTTTTATTTGCCCCGGAATATCAGATGTGGAGGAAAAAGTGTAAACACATAAAGCATAGCTATGAAGGAAACTATTAAAAATCTTCAGATAAGTACCAGGTTTTAAGCATCCAAATGAAGGTTAAATCAAAACAGTCCTTTTTAGGCCCTGCCTTTGAGGTCAATTTATGAGCCACATAAGGACATCAGTCTTTTTATTTCATGCGTACAAAAACCAATACTAAAAACAGCATTAACGATCGTGATCACTAACCTTATCTATTTGAATGACTTTTAACTCTTTCCATTATTCAAATCTACCTGCAAGGGAAAAAATGGCCATAATTTTGGATTGGGAGTGAATTCAGGGGTGTGCAAAGAATGTGACATAGGCATGTAAGGCAACTCTGAAAAATAATTTTAAAAATTAATTTGAAAAATAGCTTGAGTAGTGGCATTATTAGAATAGTTACAGCCTTATAAATTGCCTAGCTTAATAGAAACATCATATGTTTATGTTCTGAGTTCTAGTATGTTTGTACAAATATTTTTTTCCTTTACCTCAAGCTATATTTTATTAAATGGCTAAAAGATATGTGTCTGCCAACCTCTAAACTTCCCCACAATGATCTCTATCTTCTCATATTTACATCCTTGAGTGGGGCTGGACTTAGTGACTTGCTTTTCGGAATACAACAAAGGTAGTTGAATATCACTTCTGAGAGTAGGTCACAAAAGACTGACTTCCTTTTTGCTTGTGATCTCTTATACATTTCCTTTCTCTTGGAGACCTTGCTCTTGGGGAAGCCAGCTGCCAGGTTGCAAGCTGCCTTCTGGAGAGACCCATTTGGCAAGAAACTGAGAGAAGCCTCTTGTTAAGAGCCAGCAATTAGGTGAGCCCCTCAACCCAATAATCTGTGAGAACCTGTGAGTGAGCTTGGAAGCAGACTTTCTCTCGTACAGCCTTCGGATGAAACTGTAGCCCTGACCCACACCTTGAATCCAGCCTTGTGAGACATCCTGAATGAAAAGATCCAGCTAAACCACAGCTAGATTTCTTACCCACAGAAAGTATGTGATAATAAATGTTGTTTTAAGCCACTAAATTTTGGAGGTTTTGTTACACAATAGTAGATAATTAATGTAAGATCACTAGTATGACACAAGAGTAGATAATTAACACAAGATCGCATGTATGGTATGATCAAGGAAAGAAGCATTTATTTCTACTGTGTCATCTGCCTATGAAGAATCATTATTCCAATACATCCATATAAAATTTAAAATAATAAGATTTTACATAGTTAAGGATTCTAAAATGTGAGTGAATAAATCTCTAAAAGGAACTAACTAATCAATGGGAAAGATTCTTTCAGGGCAGTTCTGGTAGAAGTGAGTATGATGATCACCCACAGTACCCATTGTTAGTATCATAGAATGTTAAAATTAATCCTTGGGGCAAAGATTGACTTTGACTGCATATTTTCCTTTTTAAATCTCCATTTCCTGTTGAAAGGGAAAGTTATTTTTTACTGATTTAATCTTATAACATTAAAAGTATTAATTTTCATAAGCAAAATATGTTGGAATGTCTTACAGAGAGGTTATTAATTAAAGCAATCACATAAAGAGAATCACATCTCTGCTCAAGTCTTATTTCATGCATGAGCTCATTTCATATCCTTTGGAGACAGCTGCTTTTCCAGGAGTAGCTCTAAACCTGCGTCACTATTGAGAGATGATCAGGTTGGCCAATGGCCAGTAGCTTGTTGATAGGAGACTTTCTCTCCTTTTCTGGCCAGCAAGTTCATCTGACTGAAACTGTCTTGTCTGAAAGTGAGGCAACTATATGAAGTCATAGCTATAATTCAGCCTGGAAACAGCTCATGATATTTTCTTACAGATTTGGTGAATGACTGTCCACAGAAGGGAGGTCTCACCAACTGAAGGAGGTATAGTTCTTGGGTTGAGAGTTGGAAGAAAGATACAAGTTCAGCTTCTTCTCTCCATCCTTTCTCTCACTAATGGCTCCTTAAATAAACTGAGTTGTTAATGACAGAGTGATTTCCCTGAGGGTCTTAGAGTTTGTCACAAACACCCAATTTATAAACCTACCCCAAGTAAATTTACACTATGGGCGCATATGTTGGCAGATTATATGTAAAAAAATTAAAATTGCAGCCATGAGTTCCCCCTGTACAGTCCACAGCTAAAGTTCAGATTATGCCAATATTTCCATTACAACCCTTAATTGTCAGAGTCAAAATGAGAACAAGGAAGAGAATATCTCACAGGGGTCTGACTATCTCTAAGAAGGGTAGCTTGGTGAGTTTCCTGACTCAGACTTGGATGTGAATCTTGAAGCAAGTAAGAATAAAGATCAGATTTCAATAGATCTTGAATGAGAGATGAAATTCTTGATTTCTGTTGACGCAAGTCTGGTAATTTGCATTTCTGGCAGTCTACCACCCTGCCAGGCCTTCTGGGGCTGTTACAGAGGAAACTTCCACAGTTTTCTATTGAATCTCTTATATGAGAACTTTTGAGAAGAGCTAAAAAATCTATTTTACTGGGGAACTTAAAGATTGTTATGGAATTATCTGGGGCTTCATCAGGGTGAATAAAATGTCTCAAGACAGCTCTTTGCTGTCCTGAATGTTAAGAATGTGGGTCGTCAACAAATGCTCATCTGATTCAGACCACTGATGCAAACTCTCTGCTGTCTTGTAGTGGCTGGCCAATAGCAGGGTGGTTCCTCTCCTTCAACCAGTAACCCGTTATCAAAGAGCTGTAGCTCTGCTTCGCTGGCAAAGTTCAATGATGATGTGTGGGTTTACTGCCCTATATGAGGACAGGAAGAGCGGTTTAGAGATTGTAGGCTGGAGAGTTTAGAGATTATAGGCTATGCTCAATGTACAATGGGATAGCAGATTGGATTTATGTTCCTAATTTTTAATTTTTTTATAATAGAATTATACCACCACACCCTTTGCCATGTGACTTTGCAGTGCTTCTCAAGAGAGTAAGCAGATTATATACACTGATCCATTGACTTTGGTCTTGGTCCTGTGACTTGGTTCAGCCAAAGAAATCTAGGTAGAAGTGAAAGGGTGTCAGTTCCCAGCTGAAGCCTTAAGAGATACTGTGTATTTCCTCTCACTCCTTTCTTTTGTATTTCTGCCATCAGCCATGAGAAGAATATGCCTGGGTAGTTTCTGGTCCCAGATTGAAAAGAAATATGGAGCAAATCTGAATGCAAGTTGAAGCTTGGAGCTGAGATCAGCTGAGCCCATCTTAGTTACAGGTGATCTTCAGATCCTTGAGGTAGAAATAAATGTTCATTGTTACAAACCACCAAGTTTTGGAGTTACTATGTAGAATTATTTCAGCAGAATCCTGACTTATACACCTAGGGCCTTCCATCTTCCCATGTTCAGATAATGGGGTTTTCATTCTAGCTGAAAAAGATATTATTTATCATTTACCTCGATCTCTTCATGAGTGTACCAAAGCCCTAGCAGTGAAGTGACAAACCCGTAAGGTACAAGTGTTAGATGGCAGACTCAGGGCCTCACCCCAAATTTCTATATCTCCATGTCGTGTTACAGCAAAAATCCTTACTTTGCTTAGAAAATGCTTTTCCAATCAAGTAATAATGTTCTATATCTGTCTAAACATTAGATATACAGTGTAATAAAATCTAGCCAAGATGATCTATGGATAGATCAAGCTGAGGAAACAAAATGATTATATACTAGTTTTAGAAATTCTTCCCAGGACATTTTCTCATCAGCCTAGACACTATATATATACATTAAACATAAGGCAGGTGTCTAGTTCCTGAATTCTAATGCTGGATGGGTGAGACAGGAAGAAAAACATTCTATTAGAGATTGGATGTTGATTTGGTCTATCCCATAGTCACCGCTTTTATAGCTTCAGTTACAAAAATAACTGATAATTCTTTATATCTGTTTTAATGCCGACTTCAAGGGTAAGTTGAAGACTGTTATATCCCCATATCCCTAAAGACCTTCTAGAGTAGGTAGAGTTCAATGGAATAAACATGGTTTTCCTTGTAGGTGGCAGGTTGATCCAGATGATGTTTTGCAATTCTTTATTGCAATGCCATTAAGAAAACGTGTATTATTATTAGCTCATTTGATGTTTCTTCATTTAAATAAGTACATGGGCAAAATTCTTAACTGTTTTTAAATACCATCTCTTTATCATAAACATATCATCCTATAATTTTTCATTGCTTGATTTTTTCCTACAGAGTGTAAAAGATTTTGGGAAAACCATTCCAAAAGACACTCACTTCTTACTTATAAAGATGGCTTAAGGTATCCTTTACAAGGAAGTGTGACAATGAGGGGCCTTACAGGCTCAGGCTATAGTTCCCTGAAAAGGACATGAAATGGGAGACTGAGTTCCATTTTCTTGGCTCCATGTCCTGCAGTTTCTCTCCACCTGCCTGTGGAATAGACAATAAGTGCATCATGATGGTGGTAAATTACAAATTGCAAAAATCTGACTATCTGCTGCACTCCGCCAGCATCCACCAATCTGGAGCTCAGCCCCAAAACTCCATGCTGATCTTGTAAGTGGTTGCCACTTACCTTTTACTGCATGCCTTGCCTCCTGGGTGTTCTTCAGAGTTCCGGAGAGATGCAGGATGCATTAGCCAGGTTTCTAACAAAAAACAGTTGACACACTCAAAAAAAGGATAATCAGAGGAGGAGTTATGGACAAACTTGGCATAGGAGAAACACAAAGGAGAGTGCAGTTATCTGTAACTTGTAGCAACCAACTTGTTAGCACTCTTAGGCTTGAAGGCTTGAGGGGAGGGAATGGTTACTGGGATAGGGAAGGAGCTGGTGAGTCTTTGAGTTGTCATAGAGTCTGCCACCTGGAAAAGGGGTTTGAGGGATGCCTCCAGCCTGAGGCAAAACAGCAGGAAGGGAGCCAGAGGCATAAATGCCCAGATCCCAGTTTCCTCTGTCTCACTGATCTTCTGCAGATGCTCTTTATGAGTCAAACACAATTAGAAGCATGAGGGCACGGGGACCTTGTGGATGCAGTCCAGAACTGCTGTGTCCTGGCAGACAGCAGGGAAGAGAAGCACAGAGAGAGGAGCTGAGGGGACAAAGCAAAGATATCTGGGTAGTGCATTCATTGATGCATCCTGACTGTCCTCAGATCCTTGGAGACATTTGAGTGCATAAAATGCTTCTAAATCACTTGTGTATTACTTATACCTGGTAGTAAGACTTTTTTTCTTCAATGACTGACACTAGTGTAAATTGTGTGGATAATTCCTTAGCTCTTTCAAATACGTTTATTTGTAAATCTCTCTACCTTTCCTCCAGATAGTTTACAGTTGGGGGTGTGTAAAGGTTATGTGGCTTAAGGTGTGAAATGTGAAAGTCTGTGCCAGGACCACAGTGTAGTTCTGTAACTGATGCACAGCCCAGAGAGCCGTGTCAGTCTCTTAAATGTACTAAGATTTTCACTGACACTGCTCGGGATGCATGTTTTGTGTTGCTGAACCTTGCAATAATCATGAAAACTTTGCATATGAGTCTTTAACTTTAGATTTCACTTTTATACCTAGATGTCAATATTCCTTCTAGATCACCACACAAAAACACATTTCGATGTCTCACCTATTGCTTTCAATGAAAGCTTAATAAATGTGGGGGATGAAATCCTCGAGTATCCTTCAGAAATACCAGGGAAACAAGAGCTCACACCCTTTTCTGAAACAAAGTCAAGTAAGGCAGATATCTAATTCTATCCTTTCACCTACTGAACTACAGTAATACACCCATATCCCTGAATGGCCCCCTAAGAAACCAACAAGTAACAGGCAAGCTCTGCCATATTTGTCATCTACAGTGATAAATATGTTACTGTAAGGCAATTGTCCCTTGTCACCTTGCTGCAGAAGTTCAGGATTGCTAGGTGATGACATCAGAAGAAGGAATCAAATATTGTATTCAAAATTGGAGTTGGAGTAGGATTAAACTGGAGAAAGATAAAAATGCAAAAATGTTGCATTCTGCACATACATATGGTCCTAAGGTACTCTTTGTATGTATAATGTTCATAGATAGCAAGCATCATCTAGGAAATGACTGTTAGTGTCGGGGGCCATTCAGATTCAGAATTTTGATGACAAATAGATAATGTGTTGTCATTTTTTCTTTAAGCATGTATGGAGTAGTTTTGTCCCCAGCATTTTCCTATCCAGCAATGGAAAATGCCAAAGAAGGAGAGTCTACATTTGCTCTATGGAGACAAGGGAGAGATTAATGGTCAGGAAATATACTCTTGAAACACATGGAGCAAAGAAAGAAATGCATGTGGGAGATGTAGTCATTCCAGCTTCAGAAATGCAAAGTCATTGTGAGTGAACTAAGTCAAGAGAAGGTATGGAGAATAGCAGATATGGATGAACACAATGTACATGGATGGGAAGTGGTGGTAGAAAAATGTGTGTGTGTGTTTGTGTGTGTCTATCTTTGCATGCATTGTATAAAGAACTGGAACTGATCGAGGGACCTGAGAATCACCCCCTTTGTCATTCTTCCTCATTGTTTCTGTACAGTTCTTTCAAACAGGCAGTCCCAATGCCACACTCTCCATGCAAAAGGAAATTGAGTATAACAAGAAGATTAAAGGCTTGTTTGTTTTTTTAAAAAAGGTTCTGGATGGCCATATTCTTTCCTTCATGCAAGCCAAGGGAACATTTCTCAACACTTACCCCTATGCCAACCACAAAGTCCTCAATCTAATTGTCCCCTGAATCCAATTTTTAAAGAAGAGTGTATCCAAACGTTACTTAGAAAGTACCACCAAGGTGTTAGTCGGTGGGATGGCTGGATCACAGACCTTCAGCTTCTCCTGTCCTTTAATAACTTGTGAGTAGGCCTTGAAGTAGATTGGAGAACAGTTTTTTTAATTTGAAAAATAGACACAAATAACAATGCTATCGTAGAATTTGAAAGCTAAAAATAGATAACTAATGCATATATGTACTGCTTTAAAAGATACAACATTTTAAATAAAAATTAACGTTTAAATAAAAAATATTGCTGCTTTTTGTATATGATATTGATGGTCTGGCTCTTTAACCTAAGCCAGTCAGTCTAAGGATTGGGATTCTTCAGCAAATAAACAATCCTGGGTGTTATAACTAGAACCATGTGTAGAGTCTTTTACTACACATGGGGAGCTTTCTGTTTAGTGATTACTCTCCACTGATAGCAGAACTCTCGAGATCACAGAGTATCTTTACTGGCAACAAAGAAGGAAAAGGACTCAGTTTCCCAGAGGATTGCTACAGATAGAATTTAGGGAGAAATAAAATGGTGAATATGTCTGTATACTATTTGTAATATACAAATAATTAGTATAGTTCACTTTCAGTTGTGAATGGACATTTTTAGATGATGTCTTAGTCTTTTCGGGCTGTTGTAACAACGTACCATAGACTGGGTGGCTTAGACAGCAGACATCTATTCCTCACAGTTCTTTAGGCTGGGAAGTTCAAGATGAAGGTGCCGGCTGATTTGGTTCCTGGTGCAAGCCCTCTTCTGGTTGCAGATGACCATCTTCTCATTATATCCTCACCTGGGGGAAAGATGATGAGTGCTTTTGGGGTGAGTGTCTTTTATAAGGGCACTAAGTCCATTTATGCGAGCTTTACTCTCATGACTTAATCACCTCCCAGTGGCCCCACCTCCTAATAACAATGTCTTGGAAATTAGAGCTTTGACATATGAATTGGGGGTGGGGGGTTGGAACTCAGTCAGTTTGTAGCCTATGGAAAATGAAAGGGGAAAAGTACAAACCAAGTCACTCTGCTTAAGACACCTTGTGTATTAAAAAAAAAAAATCTCCTAGAAATTTGATGCCTTTACTGATTAGGCTTTCTTAAATTATTGGGACAGAGTTTCTAAAGTTAAGACAACAAATGAGTGCCTTTGGCTGATCCAAAATTGGCCTGTGGACAAGGTTAGAGGTAGGCATGCATTTATAAACATATAATCAGATAAGAAGCAGATAACATGTTTTCTTCATTCAAGAAGCACATTCCTAGGAAGAACTAGGGCACCACATCCCATACGTACTCAGAGAAACAGCTGTGACAATTAAGACTGAGCCAGGCAGAAATGCTTTTGGTGTGGAGTCAGCACCTGGCAATCTACCAGTCTCAGGCTAAGGTTAGAGACCATAATCATTCAAACACATGCCTTGGTTTGTTCCTTGTCCACAAGTATCATGGGCAATAAGATGGCTGGGCTAACGTTATACAAGTGAGATTTCAAATACAGACATTCCTGTAAATTTCAGCTTTAGAAAAGTTGATCCTGCCCTCTGTTCATTCCAGAAAAATGAGTCCCCAATAATTATTTGATAGGATTCAACAAAGCAGCCAGTTTTGATGGGGAGAGAAGATGAGTGCATTCATATGAAAAATCATATAGTGATAATATTTAGATAGTTTATAGACTATTGCAGTGTTTCCATTTCTACCTTACTGTTTTGAAATGAATATTTAGCCCAGGAATTTCACAGCATGGTTACATGCTCCCTTTCCTTCCCTCGCTCGCCTCCGAGGTTTTTCTCTCAGAGACCTGAAGCTCTTGGCAGAAGATCTTCTGAAAATTTACTTTTGAGAATAATTAAGAGGTGTACTTCAGGTACTCCCTTATGAAGATCCCCAAAACTGTCTCAGGTTATAATACCAGCCCTCAGACTTCCATATTTTACAAGCCTGTGTTATAATGGGCTTCCAGAAAAGAGAGGAAGCTTGGGCTGCAGTTTACCAGAAGGTGGCCTTCCTGTAGACAGGGCACCTGCTTGCCACATCTGAAGTTGGGTCATAAGCTGTACGGAACCAGCCTCTGCCCACTCATTCCTCTGGGAATTTTGGAATTATTTTTAACTAAGTAATATGCTTTTCTTGGGTAAGGAATCAACTAATTGCTTATTTTCCTTTGTGTTTTGCAAATCTGACTAATGTTGACTCAGGTAGAATATTATAAAGTTATTTATGCTGTGGGTGATAATTACTTGCAAATACATTTATAGTTGAGTAAAGCTTCAACAAGTTTATACAACTCAATTATCTAGCCCTGGGTAATGGCTTCTCCTCCTTCTTTTAAAAAATGTTATTAATTGTTCTTAGTTTACTGTTACTGAAGATGGTTTCCTGAGTCTTATCTCTTCAGCTCATTACACAGATCATCAATGTGGAAAACAGAGACAAGGGTAATTTATATTTCTTTGTGAAATGTAAATCTGTGATGGCTTGAATCATGTCTTTGGAATGATTTATGTGTGGAATATATTGAATAGCACAACATTTGGTAGTAAGGTAATTAAAGAAAATAGTCATTATCTCACCAAGCTCAATAGCTACTTGCTGCTTGCTTTAGATACTTTCAGTGCAACTTAAAAATCTGGCAGTTCTTTATCTAAAAAACTAAAATTTCTAGAAAAAGACAATCATCTACAATTTGTCAATGAATTTATTAGCTTTTTGTTTGTTTGCTTGCCAGTATGTGCCAGCTACTATTGAACATGCTACAAATTACCTTTGGAAAAGAGACAAACTTTAATCTTGTCTTTTCAAATGTTAATACTAAGTGATTAACTTTTCTTTGGGTAACAGCAAATTGGATTTCCCCACCCAAGTTTTGTCTTGTTTCTCAAAATATTTTAAAATTGAGCTTTGCCACCAGTAAAGGACTGGTGGTGAGCAGGTTTATTTGGGAGGTATGTATTACTTGAAATAGTATTTCCATGGAAAATTACTTGGGAATGTATGTGAACAGGTTTGACTGTTGAAATAGTATTTACAGGGAAAATTACATGGGAACGTATGTGAATGTGTTTGACTGTTCCTCTGGAAAAAGTTTCCACAGGAAACTACCTCTGCGGTAATATAACCTACAGCACACATATTTTTGTACAGTATTCCCCCTCAGTATTGATTTTCATCTACCTTTTTCCCCCCTAACAGGACTTGAAATAGTATTTCCTAGGAAAATGACTTTGGAATGTATGTGAACAGTGAAACCTGTGATATTTTTAAGTTTTATGAAACCTAAATTTACATTCATTAGACAGAAACCTTAAGGCTTCTTAACATTAATGATATGCCAGATTCCTTCAGTGTAAAACAAAACAAAAATGTAACTGGAATAAAAAGTGCAGGGTGTGTATGTATGTTGGTGGGGAGAGAAGGGGGTTAAGGACACCATTCTGGTGGAAAGCAAATAGATGTTACAATTATTAGCTCTCTTACTGGCCATTTGCAAGCACATATTCCCCAAAGGTATCTGAAACAGTATCTCCCATCTCACACACTCTTTTACAATGTGGTTTTGAAACTACTTCCATCATGGGATTGGGGGCTGTGTCCCCTCTCTGTGAAACTGGGTGTGATTTGTGGCACTATTCAACCAATAAACTATGACAGAAGTGACACTATGAGACTTCTGAGGTTCGTTCATAAAAGGCCACTCAACTTTCCACCTTGTTCACTGTCACACTAATACTTGGCATCCTGGGTCTCCCTGAACAGTCTAGACTCCATGCTTTTAGGAAGTCCCACATGCAGGGACTATGTGGAGAGACCCTGAGACTTAATGAAGAGTGAGAAAGATGCCCAGCCAGGTCCTGGTTGCTCCAGCACCCCACCTGTTCCAGCTCTAGTTACTACCTGACTGCGACTGTAGCAAGAAATTTCATGCCAGAACCACCCCAGCAGAGCCCTTCCTAAATTCCTGACTTGCAAAAGCTTAGAAAGATAATAGAGTGATTGCTGCTTTTTAAAGCCAGAATTTGGAGGGGGGGTGGAGGGGGCGGGAGGTGATTTGCTATCCAGCAATAGTAACTTGCACACTGACATACTGGCTCAGGATGAGGCACTGAATGGCGTGGGGATGGAGGTGCGGTTAAGGGAGGTTCACCTCTCTGTATTCCCTATTTTCACCATATTTCCTCAAGGCTCTTCTGCCTCCACACCTAGTTACTGGTCATCTGTTCCCATAAAGGAAAAAAATTCCTAAACTCTGACATTTTTAAATTAAAAAGGCTCTGCCCTACACTGGCTGGGAGCCTCTTCTCCTAAAGTAAGACCAAAGTGATACTATCTTTGTAATCCTCCATGAGGCCTCAAGTTGCAAACGGGCTAAGAGAACCAGTTGAAGTAGGTACATTGTATCAAGCAGCAGGGGCAACTCAACACAACTTCCTTGAGAAAAAAAAAAAAAAAACAGCCCCTAACTTCAAAAGGCTCATAGTCTTAGTAAGAGAAATAGATGTGTAAATCATTAGTTGCCTTGAGGGAAGTACTAGATGAAAGTATGTACAAAGTACCGTAGGAACACAGAGGAGTTAGGTTCAAGACAGCCTGACTGTATCCTATCCTGGCCTAGGCAGGTTGCCACAGTTCTCTCTCCTCCTCCTTTAGCCCTAATTAAATTGCTTGTTACTGAATATGGAGATCCTCTTTAGGATCTGCAAAAAAATTTCATAGATCTAATATGGAGGTTATGTCTTATTCTGAAGCAATGGGAGCAAATAATGATCAAACGTATATTTAGTGCACCAAATAGTCATTTCTCAGCTAAGATCAACTCATTTCTGAATTTTTTAAAAATTTCCTTTTTCACCACAAGCCAGTCCTATTTTCTGGTGCAGGCAACAATAAATGGTTGTTGAACTGAATTAATCTTAGGGGTAACTAGTTTATTTCCAGAGTTTCATGATTCCTTAACCATAAAAGAAAAGAATATGATTATGAAAATAAGGTTAGAGCTCTCACAACTTAGTTTATATGAGAAGGAAAGGCAGCAGATGTGATTGATGATGGTAGGGAGAATGGGAGAGAATGTGTTTTGAAAATTAAAATATATTCCAAATTTTTGGGCTAAGAAAGTTAAATACAAATCAGGCCTTTCGTGCTAAACTTTGTTTGCATTGGGTAAAGTGCAACTTCCTGTTTTGAAGATTAGGTTTTAGTAGGTTCATAAGGTCCCTTGGGGACTCACTCATCTCCTACCAACATTTGAACCATTTTAAATGTAAATTAGGGAAAATATGGATTGGATTTCATTTGCAACACAACTTAAATAAGAGAAAGAAAAAAACAGATTTGGAATTTATTGCAACCATTTGAGAGCTCCACATCCTGGTCAATTTCCATTCTCCTCAACCAGCAGGAGACCTGCCAGGCCCTGAGCCTTCATTCCTCTGTCAGGACAATGGGCATCAGTTTGACCTCTTGGAATCACTTTAAACAAACACTAAGTTGTGGCTCATCTCCCTGAATTCATTGAGGAGATTCTTCTATGAAACAGTGAAAGAGTTCAAGAACAGAATACTCAGAAAGAAGGAGAATTCTCTTTCTTTGGAGCGTAATTAAGAACACTGAAACAGCTAACAAACAACTGTTTTCTTGTGCAGTGTTCTCACACTTAAGCATACATCAGAATCCCCTGGAGGGCTTATTAAAACATGGAGGGCTAAGCCACACAACCAGAGTATTTGAGTCCATAGGTCTGAGCTGGGGCCTAAGAATTAGCATTTCTAACAAGTTCTCAGTTGATGCAGATGCTGCTGGTCTGAGGACCACACTGAGAACCACCATTTTGGTGAGCAGACACACAGTCATGGGTCTTCTTCAAGGGGGATAGGAAAGCTGCGTGCTTTGTATTGATTAATTCAACAGACTGAGCACATAGCCACTCTATACCCACATAATGGGTTGGATACGATTGGTTTAAAATGAATGTGCCAAGGTTTCTTAAAACAATTATTTTTGGCTTAAGTTGAAAATACCTTCACCCATTCTTGTTTACCCTATAGTAAATTTCTTTTTCTTTTCTTTACCTTTTTAAGAGACTTTTATTTGAGTGGTTCTTATAAAGATTGTTGTAATATGAAAGTCATTTGTTTGATAGAAATATCAAGCTGTCTTGTCAAACACACTGAAGTAACCCAAAAATATATTTCAGAACTCGCAGAGCTTAAAAAGAGCAAAGATTATATGCAACCAGACAGAACCTATTTCTGCATTTCCTATTTCTTTCTCAGACTGCTTTGCTTACCAGACTCTCACTAAACATCTTCAGGAAATGCAGGGATCATTTTGTTTGGAATTTTAAGAAACACCAGCACACACAGTATTTACAAAGAAACTTTTACAGATACATTAATTGAAAAGATACCATCAGGAAATATTATAATTTGGAAGTCTCCCTTTCTTGCCAATTGATCAGAATGCAAGATGAGATGCTAACCGAACAGCCCTTTTAGCTGTCTTGTATTTCCATACACTAAATGTGTATTTCAGAAACCTGCTCAACCATCAGCCAAATATCAACATTAGTGAAATATGAAATGTAACTACTGTGTAAAAAGTTAGACCTCTGAAACATTAAAAACATTACATCCCTGGTCTGCCTTTTTACAGAAAGCACATTTGTTTTCCTAGAGCTATTTCTATAGTTCATTAATTTTCTACATGAACATTTAAAAAGGCAGAACAAGAGAACAGTTTTGTATACAGTAGGATTTGCTATTTAGGGAGAATGAGCACACTGCATTCCTGTTAACTTTTTTATTTTTTCAAGGTAACAGGAATTGTATACAAATGACCATAGATCCTTGCTTCTTTATTTTTATCTAAATAAAAGATAACTCCAGATGAATTCTCAAGAAAGAAAAAAAGCTATATACATAAAGGACTTTATCTTCCTTCATTGTGTCCTTGGAAACAGTAGTTGTGTTGCTGTCATAGAATCAGGAAACAGGTTGTGGTAAACTGGAAGAGGTACATATGCTGCCGTTATCATTTTATCAGCAAACCACCTGCCATGCAATGCACTGACAGCAGCAATAGCTGCAGCAATTGATGGGCACTTCACATACACATTGCCCTGAGCTGAATTTTGGTCAACATAAATATGAGTAACTCCTCCATGTTTATTACATTCTTCCATGACATCGTCCTTAATCTCTGTATCCCATCCAACTTCTGTTTGAGGGCTAAACATGTTAGAAAGTTGGCAACACTGTGTTGCAAGTGGCTGAACAGAGGCAGCTGCAGCTAAAGCTGAAGCTTCAGTCTGCTGAGAAAGCCTTGCTTGCAAATCTATAACAAAAGAGAATTCTGCCACAGCACCAAATGCCAAAGAGCCACTTATTTGTAAAGCTTGCTGTGCTACTGGTGGAATCTGAAAACCTGTACCCTCTGCAAGTCTTGCCATTAACTGAAGACCACCAGTTGTTCCCAAATCAATTCCAGTCTTTTCCAGTTCATCACTGTCCAAAAATCAACTAGTGCTCGAAGCATCAGTACACTCAGTAACACGACCAACTTCTCATTGGCCTTCCTGCTAGTTCAAATCCATTAAGTTGTTCCAAAGCCTTTCTGACACATTCTGAATCAGAAAATGTAATAAATCCATATCCCTTGGATCGACCAGTTTCACTGTCCATCATCAGCTGGATACTTTCAATCCTGAAAGGCTCAAACATCCCACGAAGCCTATCTTCAGTTATGTTGAAGTGTAACGAGCCCACATAAAGCCTCATAGGTCCAGCACTTTCCTTTTGTAAATCGCCATTGCTGCAGCTCTGTTTTTTCTGCCTGTGATGCCTGTACTATGCGTGGCACTCCTAAAACTCGTTGGCCAGTTAATCCTATTGCTAGAGGAACTGAGCTAAGCCAACATCGACGAACTCCACATAAGCAATTGCTTTGGAACGTCTTGAATTTCTGTCCGAAATCATCCTCACATTTCAAACCTTTCCTACTGTAGAGAAAAACTCTTCCAAATCTCTTGGTCGAATTCTTGCCGCCAGCTGCATACAGAAGACTGTCCTTGTTTCTCTTTCCTCAGGAGTTAGACTATCAGTAGGTTCCCCCACAGGGCTCCTGTCTTTTCTAAATGAACTTTTGCTTCCGGAACGTCGTCCGCTTAATTTGATGCTATGAGGCCATCCAGTCTTTTCCTCAGACGGCACTGTTAAATTTTGGTCCGGAGTAAGGACTTCTGAGGGACCTCTAAATCTTCGATCTCGACTTCCTGAGGGGCTCCGTCGCCTCTCTTTGCTTCTACTTCATTGCCTTTCACGGCTTTTGCTCTTTTTCCTTTCTCCACCTCTACTTCACTTTCGTTCCTTACTTTGCTTCTCTTTCGTCCATGACTACGACTTCTGCTCTTGCTTTATTCCCTCTTCCAGCTGCATTCCTCATGTCCGTTGGCGCTGCTCAACTTGTTGTCATCCTTCTTGTAAGCAGCCTCAAGCATTGCTGCAATATTAATATGGTCTGCCATTTTCTCTAACCGCCTGTGCGGGCTTTCGGGCGCCTGTGGTGCTCCTGTTCTGGAAGACTGCTGCTGCTACTGCGAAGTCCCTAGGCCGCCGCACTGCTCAGCACAAATATCGGGCTCCGAGGACGGCGAGGCCCAAGCGAATCTAAAACACACGACGGAATGAGACAAGCCCACGCGGGAGAGCAGGACTGTGGCTTCGGCAGCCCACGTGGGCAAGCTCCCTGAAAAGGCGGCCCCTGCTTCACGCTCTGGTATCTTAGCACATTCTTTCTTCAGAGAAACTGCAGAGGTCCATGTCAGCTAGATTAAATTATATTCAATTTAACATCCGCTAAATGAAATCATCATGCCTTAGTGGACTCCCAATCAATCAAACCTTACTGCATTTAATGCAACACTTTTGTATGTTTGAGTTTAATTATCTGATGTGGGAGCCCTTTGCTAGTTCTGAATTCTGCTAGTTAAATAATTTTCTCCTGAATTCTTATTTGTGAATTCTTATTTACGCTCTTAGATGTTCGGTATTAAAATGCAACCGAGGGTCAATTATTCAAGAGATTACCTTCAAACTAACAAAAGGCAATGTAGAACTCTCTACTATAACAAACGTATACTTCTGTGAACACAGATCACACCAATTCTCATTAAATACTGACTGCACAGGATAACATAAAATTATAAGGATGAAAAATTCTTCCTTCTCAGATCTGTACATTTCCAAGCATTTTGACACTCTGGACAGGAGATCTCATATCTACCTACTTTTTTCATGTCTTCAGTCCATAAACACAAGCTTGTAGGACAATTGGCTGCCACTCTCTTCGTGAAAAAAAAATCTCATATTTGATACAGATGCTTTCAGAAGGTTTCAGCAGCTGAGGTTCACATTGTAAAATGGGAACTGTGAGGAGGCACCAGGGAGTAGCAAAAGGAGCATGGGATACGGAGTTAAAAGGGTTTGAACTGTACCCCTGCAACTTTCTTTACTGACTGACCTTCTCTGACTTTTCACTTCATCATCTTTAAGAGTAGAAAAAACAAAAATAGCAATCATAAGGGGTTCTTGTGAAGTTTGGGAAAAACTTTAAGCAAAAACTACAGCAAATTATGACAATTCTATTACAAATTATAATTATTCATAAGATTAAATTCTGTTACATGTTTTAGACCTTGTCAATGAACATGATGCTTCTATTATTTTTGATTGATGCTTTTGGACTGTGCCTCGCCGTATACTATATTCAGATAGGTCTTCTTGGTTTTATTTTCAATAGTTACTATTTGACCATGAAACAAGGTACATCTCATGTGACTTATATCCAGAAAGAACTCCTTCACCCTAACCTCATTAGAACTATGCTTTATGGGATACGTCATCCCAGGATCTATCCAAATGGACCTCAGAAAAGACAAGTTACATCTGTTGCCACAACTTACACTAAATGGAAAATTGATGTTATCTTTTTATTTATTTATTTTGAGACGGAGTCTCGCTCTGTCACCAAACTGGAGTGCAGTGGCGTGATCTCAGCCCACTGCATCGTCCGCCTCCCGGGTTCAAGGGATTCTCCTGCCTCAGCCTCTCGAGTAGCTGGAACTACAAGCGCACGGCACTACACTCAGCTAATTTTCGTATTTTTAGTAGATTCGGGGTTTAGGCCTCTAATCCCAGCACTTTGGGAGCCCGAGGCGGGCGGATCACAAGGTTAAGAGCTTGATGTTATCTATTGATTGGGGTCTCCATTCATATGTTTTGGTCTGCTAGGGCTGCCATAAAGCATAACAGACTAGGTGGCTTAAAGAACAGAAATCTATTTTTTCACAGTTCTGGAGGCTGAAAGTCTGAGATCAAATTATTGACAGGGTTGTTTTCTCCTAAGGTCTCTCTCCTTGGCTTGAAGATGGCTACCTTCTCCCTGTGTTCCAATGTGGTCATTCCTCTGTACATATCTATGTCTGAATCTTCTCTTCTTATGAGGATAACAGTCCTACTGGATCAAGCACCACCCTAATGACCTTATTTGACCTTAATTACACTTTTCAAGAACCTAGCTTCAAATACAGTCACTTCTTGAGGTTCTAGGGGTTAGGATGTCAACATATGAATTTTGAGGGGACATAATTCAGCCCATGATACTATATATACACCTATTACTTCTTATTTATTTTATGGGATGGAGATAAAAATATTCTTATGTGAGTCCTTTTTATACTTAAATAGTGTTTTCCATGTATTCTAGAAGTGCTTTTGACCACCAGAGGGCTCCTGTATTTATGCAATGAAACATAATTATAATAGAATGGTACGTTCAAGATTAAATATAAAGTTGATTATGAAAGTTAAATACTTGATATCTGTGTATCTTCAGTGAATCAATCCTTGAGCATCCCAATGCCTAACCTGATGATGACAATGAAGACGATGATGGTTGCGTTTATTGAGTAGCAACTGTGAGCCACCCCTGTACCAGGTACTTTACGATCTAATTTAATATTCTGAACTTTCCTGTTACATTCAATGTTTTGTATTATTTCAATATTATAAATAAAGTATCTATGACTTGGAGAGGTTAAACATCAAGACACAGCTAGCAAAAGGCTAAGTAGGAATTTGAATCACTAGCATCATCATTAGCACTAGTTTCATGATATAGCCTTGGAAGACAGTTTCTAATTAGCTTCAAGGGGTTTGTGACTCTCCTGAAATACTATACAAAATATGCAAGGTTATGTACAATGCAGAGATGAAAGATCCAAAGTTGTTGTTTTGTTAAGAAGCTCAGCTCCACTCTGAAGTCTAGGAAATGTAGATAGCATGGCAGTCAAGGTGGTTCTAATCTTCCCTCCATCCTTTTTGTTTTCATTGCTTGATTCATAGTCCCTACAATCCCTCCTCTAAAGTGTTCTCTGATGGATAGATGACTTCTATTACCCTTTTAGTTTTATCAGTTGTTTTGTCCTGAATGTATCTGTCTGAGTTTTCCCTGCGTATTATCTAAGACTCCTAGTTGCAAGTAACAGAAACACAACTTGCACCAGGGAAAGGCAGGAGGGGAGCTGACCCCAGAAACACCTAGAACCAAGGACTTCAACTCCAGCAGGACCATGGCTCATCTGCCACTATAGATGAGCTTTTTCTATCTGATGGTAGCCTGGTATAAATGTTTTGGGCTTAAGTCCTCACAGTGTTGGAGCCAGAGAAGGAAAGAGAGCTCTTTCCTGTCAGCTCTATTTAGAAGTCTAGGGAAATGACTGATTAGCCTGGCTAGGAGCATGCGCCCATCCCTTGAGTAATCACTGTTCACAGGAAAGTGACACTATGGATGTCCAGGCCTCAGTTACATGCTCTCATCTCTGATCAGATGGGTGCAATAGCATTAAGGGCAGCTCCCTGAAGCCACATGGATGAAGTTAGGGAGGAGCAGCTTCCCAAGGAAGAAACATGCTATTACCGGAAAAAGAGGGAAGAGGTGATGGGCCCACAAACACATTGAAGATCCACCCACCATAGCAATGACTTTAACCACAAGAGGCAATCCTTTCTCTTTCCTGACTCAGAAAAGAGCACAGTAGAGCTGGTGGTTTGCAAGAACCTGAACCCGGAATTAAGTTCCAAGTTGACCTTGGCTCCTACATTCTCAGAATTATTAATTGTTATACCCAGCAAAATTGAGCACTATTATGCATGTTAGCATGTTTTTTTTTTATTTTTGGTACTCCAAAGTGCAGTTGTTAATAATATAGAACACTTTTTGTTCTATGGTCTCTCTAAACACACAACCATCTATTATATATTGATGCAAGTGACTGGTATGGATGGACTTATTTTATTGGCGGGTGCATTCTTTAGTCCCTGCAGGTGGCATGTACACATACATGCTCATTGAGACCCACTTCTCCTACTGAAGTGGTTGTAGGGACTTTGCAACAAATCCTTGGACATAAACATTCTTTGGGAAGGAAGGTAGGGGAAAGAGGGGAGACCTCAATGTGGGGTGCAGTTTCTTTGTCTTCCGGATCTAGAGTTCCCTCTATTCTTACTCCTCTTTCCACATCTACTTAACAACATCAGATCTTAGCATCTCCTGCGGGAAGCCTTCCTGGGCCCTCTGGGCCTGTATTAGGTCCTCTCCATTATACTTCTGGGGGTAACGGAGATACTAGAGAAAGGGGTTGGAGAGGAGCTGCTAGAGCTTTCAGTTTTAGCTTCGATTCTTGCCCCTTGCTTTCCCATATGCTTTTGGTAAAGACAGCCTTCACTTCAGTTTCTATCAAGATAGAATTAGGTAAACAATAAGACAGCTCTTCTCCAGTGTTTACTGTTAAGTATACTTGAAAAAATATTTGTGATATCACAGGGTGCTAGGTTGTGTGCATGAGGGACTCAACAAATGCTAACAGGAAATACATGCAGTGATAGAATAACACCGAAGAATAACCAGTTATTGAAAAGTTATCATATGTCACCATTGTATTAAGTACTTTATATGCATGATCTCAGTTGAACCTCATAACATCCCTAAATGATACACATTATTATGTCCATTTCACAGACAAAGTAACTGAATGCCCCACATCATTCAGCTAGTAAGTTTCCCAGCCAGGATTTGAACTCAGACCTCACTGCTTCTAAAACCTTAGCACATAGCAAGCTGTTAAGACTTCTAAATAAATTCAAGAACCACACAGTCTCATTATAAAGTTCTTCACTGTCCTGTGTATTTAGTTACACTTGGAATCTATTCGACTTGGCCTTCTCCTCTGTGTATTTTGTGATCGTTGGAAAATACTTCCCGCTTTAACCCAAGATACTTCTTATTTGGGCCTTTTCTTTTCCTCAGTAGAAATAAAACTCAAGTCTATTGTATCATTATTTAGTATCTCATTTTTTCTGCTACAAGTCTTCCAAACACATTCTTGGATGTGTGAGGAAAATAATTAGGTCCAGACAGACTACAGACTAGCTTGATTTAAACAAATTTTTAGAACATGATCTTGGATTAGGAGTTGGGCACATACAAGTGATATACCATATTCAGTGTGATGATGACCTTTCATGGGAAATGACTGAGTCCACCCTGCCCTGCTACGCTTTCTCCTATGCCATCCTAGCTGGTCCATGCTCTAGTTTTCAGGGCTGAGAGTTAAGTCTTTCCTTTTCCCCGGGGTTCTGAGCCAGTGATTACTCAGCCTTGTCTGCCCCATCCCTGGATCTCCAAAGAAAAAGGGTCAGAAACTTCACTTTTTAATTTCTTTTTAAAGTGACTGATGCTACATATCTAATGGCAACTTTCATCCATTATGAAAGTACTGAACCACTGAGGGGATGTGATTTCAACAGCAGCTATGTATTTCATTCACAAGATGATCTTTGCCTAAGTCAAAAAGCTTGAATAATTCCCCCCATCCTATTTTCATGATATTTAAGTTTTGGCTTCCAAGAACTTCAGACAAAGTACACAGACAGGGTGGCATATCGTATGGCAAAATGAGCCACAGGTCATGTATGCCAGAAGTCTGAGAAGAAAAAAGTCAAATGAAAACAAGTGTGTTGGGCCAAATAATAAGAAATAAACAGAAATGAAGTCAAATCACAAACCAAGCCAGAAAAGAAACAGAAACCCCATAAGAAAACACACTTAAGGAAATCAACAAAATGCGTAGCCAAAGGAACATCAGGAAGGTTGTTCCCAGATGGCCATCTCTCCTGGGCAGTCTTCCCTTGGGGATGGAAAGTCTTCAGCAGGCAGTCGAACTAGGTGGCTTGAGCCCAGAGCAGGGCACTACCCTTGGAAGATCTGGACCTTGTTGACCTTTGGCAGTTTTTAGTAAGCAGAAGTCAAGGGGTTCTTTCCTCAAAGCCCAACCCTTCTTAGGCAGGGCTCAGTTCTGAGGCTCCAAAGTGAAGGGCTGGGGAAATGGGATATGGAGCAGAGAAATAAGGACCCTCCTCACTTCCCAGAGAAACCAAGATACCAAGGAGGGAAAACAGCTTGTGTACTTTGTAGTTCCACAAGACTGGGTCTGAGACCTACTCCTCACTCATTCTGTCATCTGGGGTGATTCATTTTCCTTCTCTGAATCTCACTTTTCTCATCTGTGAAAGCGGAATGATAATAGCACTTATCTAGCAAGGTTACAGTGGAAATAAATGAGATAATATATGTAAAATGCTTAGAATTGTGCTTAGAATGGTATGTTAGTGATGGATAGGAGAGCAGGAAAGGGATACGGGGTTAACCAGAGAATAGCAGAAGTTCTATAAGGCAATGAGGGAATAGTGGCTTGCCCAGGAATCTCTGCCCTTGTGAACATTTTAGTCACAGTTTTTTTATTTAAAATTTCTTATGAGTGCTACATCTCTCTTTGGAACCTCCCGGAGAACGAATTTGCCATTCCCAGATACCCTCAGAATTGTCTGGAACAAATTCCCCATGCAAAGATCAGGTATGGTGTGAATTTTCTGGGATGGACCCCAAAGATCCTGGCATCTCTGGAATTTCCTGGGTATCAAGAATTGGGTCCAGAGAACTAGCCACCCAGCATGGCTGGTTGCAAAACAAATACAAGCACCAAAGAGAGAATGGAAAACAGCCACCACTCCTGTGGGGTTTCCCTGAGCTTATCTGAACCTTCAGGGTCTCTAATGGCTGAATCAACATGCTGCACATGAGTATAGGAAAAATAAAGATAAGGTAAAGAAAATAAATATTCACTCTGGTTTAATCTCAGTCAATTTCCAAAGGGTCTATTTGCATATCTATCTGTCTCAATTGTCTGGTGACAGAGGGGACACAGTTCCCTCAAACTGGGTGACTCCGTCATTGGTGGAATATCAAAGGTTTTTTCCATAACATTTTTTCCTCCCTTCTTTTTATAGCAACATGGCTGCTATCTTAGCCAAGTTTAGTCTATTCTCTGTCAAGTAGGAATATTACTGCAGGGTGTATGAAGAGTTTGGAATTCAAGTTTTTAAAGCTCCACTTTGGCAGATCCACCTTTTTTGTCTTAGAGGTTTTTGAGTAATTAAAAATTATTTCATATTGCACACCATATTGGTCATATGGACATTTATCTCCTAACTATAGCATTCCTAGCAGCAATTCATGGTAAAATTGTAATTAAATGAATTTTTTCACAAGTTTATACCTTCTTTTTAGGTGTTTATTCCCTGTCTAACGCTTACCTCTTCCTCAGAACCCCCAAACAGACCCCACACACTTGCGCCCCCTAGCTCATCAAGCCTTTCTCTACCCAACCTCTCTGTACACTCAACAAAAACATGTGGGACCTGAGTTCCAGTCCCTCAATTCCAGGAGGTATCTTGTTTGGCAAAGTGACAACTAACTAATTTGATCAATGAATCACTGCTAGTGTGTGAATGTCCGTAATCTCTCTTGGGGAATAGATTTCCATTTTAACAAGTTTTCTGAGGTCTTAATGTCTTAAGTTAACCCAAAGGAATGGAGAGATGTTTGTGTATACATTTGGGCTCAGACAATTGCCTTCACAATGCTGATTGTTTGTAGCCGTCAAACATCATAATGTGTCTTGAAAAAACATCAGTTAAATCCTTGAATTGGGAAAGTGCATGTGGACAGCATCAGTGGTAGCCTGGCTATGCTACAAAAATACTCCAGAAGTTTTTGTCTTTTCAGATCTGAACTATTTTATTTATACTGTCAAATACTCGAGGTTGCTGCTATAGGGGTGACCTTGAGGATATTAACAGAGTCACCATTAAAACTGAGAAATTCAACCCTGCCTTTGTCATCAGCTAGCTTTGTGATCCTGGGACAGTCTCTTAACCTTTCTGAGCATTGGTTTCCTCCTTTTATACTTAGGAGAGTTGGACTAAATAATCTCTGACATCCTAATAAACTTGAAAGTTCTATAATTTTAAAATCCATCGGTGAAGCCTGCTAGGGTGTTGCCTAAGTGTTGAACACTGACGCATTTTCAATGGGGTTACTTTAGGGCACTTTTATAATATCTCACTGGGGACATTGTTTTTTGTCTGCAGATTGCTATCTTGCCACAGAGGGTTCTTTTGCATTGCTCCAAGTGCTGAGTTACAAACCCATAAACAGTGTCTTAACAGTTTTATCTATCCAAGAACAATTGGATGACCAGTGAATATTTCTTCTACATGTCTTCAGTGTACTTATTTTAGCTGTAGTTGATTCCAAGCTGAAGTTTTGGGTTAGAGTGTTTGTCTCTATACTTATTTTGGTCAGCAATTTTGTCTCTCCAGTTCAGAAGGTCACATCATTGAACAACTGCATGGGAGACACTTAAACTATTTCAAACTTAGTGCTTCCACTTTACTTCTTTTACCCCTCAAACTCTCAAGATAGTCTCCTGACAATTCCAAACGTCATTTTATCTCCCAACGTGGATCAATGTGATTTCAGATCATTGTTTTCTCTGGCTATCCCACTTCTGGGTATTTTTCCAAAACAATTGAAAGCAGAGTCCCAAAGAGATATTTGCACACCCATGTTTGCAGCAGCATTATTCACAATAGCCAAAGGATGAAAGCAGCCCAAGTGCCCATTCACAGATGAATAGACAAACAAAATGTGATCTATACATACAATGGAATATTATTCAGCCTTAAAAAGGAAGGAAATACTGACCTACTGCAACAGCATGGATGTACCTTGAGGACATTATGCTAAGTGCAATAAGCCAGTCACAAAGAGACAAATGCTGCCCGATTCCACTTATATGAGGTATCTAAAGTAGTTAAACTCTTAGAAACGGAAAGTAGAATGGTGGTTGCCAGGGGGTGGGAGAAGGGGAAAATGAGAGTTGTTTAATGTGTATAGACTTTGAATTTTTCAAGGAGAGAAAGTTCTGGAGACTGGTTGCATAACAATGTGAAAATACTTAACACTACTGAACTGTATGCTTGAAATACTTAGGATGCTAAATTTTATGTGTTTGTATCACAATTAAAAATAAAATAAAATTTAGAAATATAATTAGTTTCTGCCACTACTTCAAGTTCAACAAGTCCACCAACAGGGCTCACTAGGTTGCTGTTTAGGCATGCTGCTGAGAGCTGTGTCTGGTCACCTTGTTCTGTCTGTAGCATGTCTATAATAAGTCTCCTGGGTAATATATTCTGAATGCCAAGTTGAGCTCATAAGTTAGTGTTAAGTCTCAGCTTCAGAAATCTTGTATTTTACCCTGTTTACCTCAAAGGAATGCAATTTTGGGTATAAGGCATACCTCAAGAGTGCTATCGATATTCTCTTGCAACTTTAGATATCATCTTAGGAGCTAAGCCAGTAGCACCTCTATTGGAAACATCGACATACCAATCACTCAAACAGCCCCCCAAAGACTTAAAGGATGGCTCAAGTCCTGCGCTCTGTCTCATTCACTTTTTCACACATATCTGATGCTTAATAAATGTTGAAGTGTAAAGAGAAATATCTCCCAAGGCTGGCTTCAAGGGTGTGAGATCTGTGTAGTCATACAGGGATCCACCCTCAGAAGGGCCCTGTACTTTGGTTTTATGCCCTGCTGTCATTTTCTTGAAATTCTTAATAATTTTACTTTTGAACTTACATTTTGTTAGTGAGGGCTGGTTGGATAATGGAGCATAATCATGAGTAGTGGAGATGCGAATAATACATGTGTGTGTATGTCTGTGCTGTTTCTGGCTGCCCCATTGGTGTATAGAGTTTGCAATGCCTCTGAGCACAGAACTTCAGTGGAATCATTATGTGTGTGAATTCACAGACACTCAAAGGGTGTCACAGCTACACCTGAGTAGGCAGGGGAGCTGGCAGCCCTGAGAAGCCACACTTTCCATTTGAACTGGAACTTGCTTTGATTTCAGAACTAAGGCAATGCCATTCTAAGTATCATGGAGGACCAAGAAACCCCATCATATTCTTTCTTAGTTGTGTCACTTCCACATATTAGCCAACCACTTACACTGAAAATGGTGCAATAGAAGGAAAGAGAATGATAGAGCAACACATTCCTTTTCTTCTCACCTCTTCCTTATCAGGAAGCCAAGAATTGAGTGTTGATAGAATGTGTGCATATGAAAAAGTCAAATAAAAATAGTTGACTTAGTTTTGTGTAGCATTTCCACTCTTTTGGTAAGAACAGAATACACATAAATGTATGAGTGATGAAATCCAAATTGTGTAATTTTTGATGTTTCCACATATGGGTCAAATGCTCTTATATTTGCATTTATAACTGGCATTGTGCAATATAAGATGAATGGTAAATTTATGCTAATAATTTAAAATTTTAATTTGTCTTTACTTAGAATGACATTAAAAAGCAAATGAGAAACACCATGACAAGTCAAGAGAGAAACGGCAGAAGAAAGGAAAAAGCTTTATATATTTATACCATTAATGACAACTTTTTTCCTGTTTTTTGAACAAGAGGACCTGCATTTTCATTTTGTGCTGGGCCCTTAGATTATGTAGCTGGCTCTGATGTCCCTATAGCATTTGGCTAGTGAGATTTTCAGGGAAGTGGTGAGTATTGTAAAAGGGCCTCTGTATTCCAGGGACCTTGAAATTAAATTCATGTCCCTGGTTCCAAGAACTAAAAAAACCCCAAAGACACAGTCCTTGCAAGCTTGTTTTTTGTTTTTGCTCCTCACCCATACTGGACGTACTGGATGTATGGTCATGCCAGAGGGATTTGAATGAGCCACTCACATCCAAAAGGTTACATGACAATCAATTTGCTTCTATAACATTAACCAATGGCACCTGTGCTAATAGTTACATGTAAAATTAAGTCAGGAACAGATGGAGTTCTAAGGCCAACTGTTGCCAGTCATGGAAAACCTGCCCTCCTTAAATAGCCTCTGGTGTAATTGTCTGCCTACACTCTGCCCACTTTTCAGGTTTAAATACAAGGCGACATTTGGTATGCATTTCCTGTAATAAAGAAGCATGTGATGATTATTCCCAAGATGTTATTTTTAAGGCTATTGTTAACTATGGTCTGTCTTTGGTTTCTCAGTTAAGGAAAAAGCAACTTGACTCAAAGCATCACCTGATTAAAGTTGGGTAACCACAGCAGAGCAAGCTATCGTGACCAAAGTCCCTTAAGGAAAGTGAGTGGGAACAAATCACCCCACACTTTGCAGACACTGAGGTATGGCATGACTTGGTGACTCCTGGGAGAGATCAAATCTTACAATAGTGTGTAAAACACTGGGAATGCAACTAACACGTGAGGTTACCTGTTTTTATAGCAGTCATAAATACCTATTTATTATATAGTGATTTGAATATACCACTTCATGGATGGGCAGTCAAGACTTGATTTTTCTTGCTTTTTTGGTTTCTACTTTTATGATTAAAAATAACTTGAAAATCAATCATGTTGAAAGGTATTGGTTTATTTTTCTTTCAACATGAAAGGAGGAAATACAATGTAGATTGAAGTCATTAATTAAAAGAATAAGACACATGTACATTTAAATTGGAAAAGAGTTTGTGATAGAAAAGGAGTCTGTCCTCATAAAGTCAGAACGTGGCTGAGTTAGATTCATGCTCAAACCTTCTGTCTTGTGCCCAAGAGGCTGGCACCAAAATAAGCAACAGGGATGGGTCAATGGAAGCTAGTACCCTCCCGGGGGAATGCTAAGAAATGCCTCAAAGTCTCATCCCCAGATCAAGGGTAAGGCACTAGTAGTAACATGGTTCCTAAAAGGTGAAGAAAGACCTGGACTTGGTTATATTTCCCGGAAGGCTTTGTTTGAATCTACAAAAATGATTAAAATCCATTTACTTAGTCTTGGAGTGAACATTCCAAGTTAAGTGTGTTTGATATTAAGTTCAGTTTATTTAAGAAGGTATCTGGCTGAAGTTAAGAGTAAGGCAGGGCCTGTTTAAATCTATATTGTATCTATAAAACTTTAAAATTCAGCCAATGTTCATAATTAGTGTTAGGTTGAGCCGTATGAAAATGCGGATGGAGATTTCATATGGTCCAACTTAATACTTAGATATTTATGCTTGTTATTTTTTATAAAAAGATACATTTTATATGCAAAACCAGAAAGTGTGTTTTGACTGTACTTTCATCCTGCTCTCCCTGGGTTAATTGTGGGGAGTAAGAGAGTCAGTTGTCATCTGTAGCCCTACCCAAGTCTCATTTGGTTCTCTATCACCCTTTCAGGCCATTCCAGTGTGTAGTGATCAGTTGTAGGACATATTGCAAATAATTTCTTATTCATAGTAGCTAAAGTCGTGATGTTTGTGGATTTTTTAACTTATTAAAAATAAACCAGTGCAGAATCAAGGTTATGCCTGTAATAATGATACCTTCAACCAATTGCACAACAGTAGGCTCTCTTGAGCAGGGGAGAAAAGGCTACTCTGGGAGTGATGCCCATGGAGCAGGACCACAGATGTGACCCTTATATGACAAAGGTCATGGCAGAAAATTGTTGGAAACAAGTACTCAAAAAGAGCAGTATTCACTTAATAGCAGCTTTCTATACTGTTTATAATGCATACTTAGAAATTTTCTTAGAAACTTCTCAAATTTTCTTTTGAGATCTCAGGTCTTTGGATCTCAAAAGAAAATTTGAGAACTGATTTCAGGTTGTCACTTTTTAATTTTTTCAAGTATAGTCATTAGAAACAGAACTTCCATCTATTACAACCACCATTTAAAAAGAGAAGAGACATGTTAACATTAAAAACAGAGTGATTTTGGTTGTGTGAAAAACGTATTGCATTGGCTTCAGTTTTCCCATTTTGCTATAAATTTAGGGGAAAATATTAAAGACTGGCTCAGGTCAATGGGCCAGTAGCCCAAGAGAGGTTAATCATCGTTTATAAGGCTAGCAATCATCACCAACTATTAAGCACCTTCTTACTCTAAACATTATGATGAGAGCTTTACATACCTTATTTCTGATCTTCAAGTTGGATATTATCTTCATTGTATAAATGAGGAAAGTCTTGTCTTACAACCTTTAGAATTTTTAAATTATGCAGTTAATAAACTGGGTAAATGATTTAAATGTAATATCCAAAGTCTGGATTTTAAAGTGTTTTTAGGCTGGAGTTTGTCTAGTCATCAATTTTTGTGAGACTTTGCAGGCTCCCAGATAAAATTTTAGAGTTGTACTTTTGAGTCAGAGAAGCCCTAGTCCTGAAGAGAGCCCTGGGGGAAGAGTTTTGTCTTAGATTGGGTTCCTCAATACCTGACATAAGGATTTGTGTGCAAGTGACTTTTTTGGGAAATGCATCTAGAAGTCAGTAAGGAAGTAGAGAAAGTAGGACAGCACAAGAGAAGAAGCCAGTGGAAGTGAGTTCTGAGGCAAAGTTTCATGAAGGGTAGCTTTGGAGGGTAAGTTATGCCTCAGAGTTGTCTCAACACAAGGCTTGAGAGCCAGGCTTTCAGATTCCCATACCTGTCAGTCATTAGCTAAGAGTTGGTCAGGTAGAATGAGAAGTAGGGATGGGAGGGATGTGAAGTCCTAGACACTTCTGGCTGTCTACATGTGTGAGCAAAGCCCTTTAGTAGCTGGAGGGTAGTCTTGTGACAAACAGTTCCAAGTGCAGGCCACTGTTGGCCAAGAGCACACCACAACCAGAGATGGCCACATGACAATGATGAAATGAGGTTGAGAGGATCAGAGTGGACAGTGTCTGCAACACATCTGAATTCAGAAACACACCATAAAGAAAAGAGGCAAGAGTGCAGCTTGGAGGAGCATTCTACAATTCCCAGGATGCCACAGAACTGGTGACTGTCAATTATGTTCTTACAGTAAAACAAGAATCTTCAATAAGTCTGTTTTGGTTCATTCCCATCATTGTCTCCTTAATTCCAAGTCACTATCATCTCCTTCCTGTGCCTCTGCAGCAAACCTTATACCAAGCATCTACTTTTGCTCCCCTCTGTTCATTCTCTACACAGTAGTCATGGTGATTTTTAAAAATACAGTGCTGATGCTTGAGGATGAGAGGTAGTTGAGTTGGAGATACTTTAGTCACCGCTTAATCACCATTAACCCCCTCAGTCCACCCTGCTATTCTTTGGTAGGTACAGTGGACATGTTCTCAATTTACTGTGAAGCACTATGCAGTTTAACACCACCTGTAGTAGTTCGTTTTCACACTGCTATAAGGATACTATCTGAGACTGGGTAATTTATAGAGGAAAGAGACTTAATTAACTCACAGTTCTGCATGGCTCGGGAGGCCTCAGGAAACTTACAATCATGTCAGAAGGCAAAGGAGAAGTAAGGTACCTTCTTCACAAGGTGGCAGGAGAGAGAGAGAGCACAGGGGAAACTGCCACTTTTAAACTGCCAGATCTCATGAGAACTCCTTCACTATCATGAGAACAACATGAGGGAAACCACCCCATGATCCAATCACCTCCCACCTCCCTTGACACTATGGGGATTACAATTTGAGATGAGATGAGGTTTGGGTGGGGACACAGAGCCAAACCATAGCACCTCCTCTTATCTTTCCCTAAAGTTGGTTGTAGGTGTGTGGTCTTATTTCTGAGTTTTCTATTATGATCCATTGCTTTATATGTCTGTTCTTCTACCAGTATCATGCTATTTTGGTTACTGTAGCCTTTTAGTATAGTTTGAAGTAAAAAAAGCCCAACTCTTATCTAAAGAACATATCAATATTGAGTATGGAGTCACCTGTAGAGTTGAATATACCCATTCCTTTTCTTTTTCTGAGTCAGTGAAAGTGCACTGATATTAACATCCTTGAAAATTTGGGGTCCTGAAACCCATTTTTGCCATCCTATTTGGGATCCCAGCACAGGAGAATTGTTCTAAATTAATTCAATGGGAATTCATGGTGCTTTGGCTCATAGAAAAAGTTGATTCAATCTGGGAATCATAAAAATAATTCATACATTTCTTAAACATTTAAGTTTAACTCAAAATATATAAATTTGCATTAATCTCCCAATCCTTTGATAAAGGGCCAAGACTTTTTCTTGATTATATTCTTCTTGAATATATTTTACAGATAAAACAGAGAACATTGGTTAATCTGGCCAATCTGTTAAGGAGTGACTGGTCAAGAGGAATTTTACTGCATGATGCTTGTTATAAAATGATTTTAATTATTAATAATTTTAGCCGCTTCCATCAGTGGATGGCAATAATTGATGTTAACTGTCTAGCAATGGAACATTCTTCTACATTAGTTGGTCTTATATTGGCTCATGTATTCTGTTGAAAATCTGATATGTTATAGACCCTCTTATCAAACCTGTGTACACTCACATGCACACATATAAAATTGTAGGGTTTTTTAATCCCTGAATCTCATTTGTAGATTATTTATTCATAAACTCCATGTTACAGTATTAAAACACACAGAGGAAAATATAAATAGGCAGTACACTGGCTTGTCATTTTCTAATCAAGATAATAAAGCATGTTGTATATTTGTCTGATAAGATTGATTAATCATAAATGCCACTGTCTGTTTTTTGGGAAAAGAAACACCCACAAAGACACACCCACATTTGCTTAAATTCCCTTCAGAGAATGCCAAAAATCATGTCAGTCTGATTCATCTTTCAGGAAGGAAGAGGGAAGTACAGTGTAAAACCACAACCCCAGCCACAGTGAAGACTTGGTCCCAGAGTGCAGCAGAAGTTGAGGCCGTTCAAGGGCAGAGTAGTGGCTGGTAGTTGAGTAAGGACTGTGTCACCAACGCCCAGATGGGCATAGCTTACTGGTGCCTTGACAACCACCCACGCCTACTCATTCCATTACTCAGCCCCATCAGATGTAAATTATTATGGAGTTACAAGCAAGAGACCATTCTCTCATATCTACTTTCAACTCTAGGAGGAGCAAAAATTACTTTCCTGGCCTTGATTAGCACTCAGGTGGTTGGCGCCAAGTGCCTTCCTCCCTCATCCTGAAGAAGATAAAACTTAAACTCATCATGGTTAGTGCCTACAAGTTGGTGATAAAAGCTGGGTGGAAATCCAGCCCTTCTACTGCTCTTCCCATGATCTTCCTACCAAATCTCACTGCTTCGGGCCATGATGATGCATTTGCAGTTTGCCTAATTATAGTAAAATGACTGGCATATAAAAGCATTTCAAGGATATTCTCATTCTCCTCTTACTGATTCTCCTCACTCCTTCCTCTGTTCAGAAACAGCTTTGAGGCCTCAGACTTAACTACCAAAATTAATGATATTAATGCTTCTATTTCCCAGGTTTGATAAATCATTCTGAGTGAAGTTGAGTTTCATTTCTTAAGAGCGGCTACAAACTTTGCACAGAGTGCTGTAAACCCAAAGTCAAGTGGTTAGAGCTTGTAATCAAGTACAAGGCAGCTTAAAAGGGTTGCTTAAGATTGCCTCCTTATTTTGCTATCTTTTAAGCACATTGAACAGTGACTCATTCATTTATAGAATAACTTAAAATTGAATAGGTGATTATGTACAAATTAAGGTGACAATTGGTAGAAAGCTTGGTTCTCAAGTACCAATTCTTGAGCTGAATAATGACCTGACTTGGGAGTAGGAGTGGAGGAAAACCAGGAGAAGAAAAGAATTTTATTTGTGCTTTTGACCACAAGGAAAGTAGAATAAAAATGGGGATTGTGGCAGGCAAGATAGTGCCTCCTACAAGATGTCCACGTCCTATTCCTTGGAAACTATGAATATGTTATGTTACATGGCAAAGGAGAATGAAGGTTGCAGATGAATGAAAGTTGTTAATCAGCCGATCTTCAGATTTGGAGATTGTCGTGGATTATGTGGCCAGCGCTATGTGATTACACCTGTCCTTAAAAGTGGAAGAAGGAGGCAGAAGGGGAGAGTCAGAGGCAGATGTGACAATTCTGGAAGAGGTCAGAGTGAAGTGATGTGAGAAGAACTGAACCTGCTGTTGCTGGCTTTGGAGATGGAGGAAAGTTTCATGACCAACGAATGCAGGTAGCCTCTACAAGGTAGAAAAGGCAAGGGAAAATATTCTCTTCTACAATATCCAGAAGAAATGCAGGCCTGTATATGCCTTGATTTTAGCTCATGAGACCTGTGTCAGACTTCTGACTTACAAAACTGTAAGATAATACATTGGTGCTCTTTTAAGCCACTAAGCTTCTGATCATCTATAACAGCAGTAAAAAGAAAAGGAATACCTGGAGTGATGAAAGTAAGGACTAAGGAGGTGGTCCTGTTTTAGGTCTGTTTCAGGTGGGCTATTGCCAGTAAGGTAGCTGAGGAAGATAGATATATTAAGAGTTGAAGACACACAGGAAAAGGTGAATGTGAAGCAAAGAAGCTGGAAGCCCAGTCTCAGGAGGAGCTTTGGAGAGAGGACAAAACCTGAAGATTCAAGGACCCTAATCACAAGTGACCTCAAATTACCAGAGGACAGCTAAACTGAGCTGTGGAAACCAGTAGTTGTGATGACTTTCTGTGTTGCTAGTTTCTTTCTCTCTCTTTCACAAAGAACCAACGCATAAAATAGAAATAGCCCTGAACTTAATATTTTCTTTCCAAAGAATCACACATGACAAAAACAATATACTTTTACAAGCATAAAAAAGAATGAACATAAATGGGGAATATCAGTTACACAGTGTGGAAGATATGGCTAGTTGTGCCCCCATGTTTGTTTTTCTCTTCTTCCATCCTAAAGGAATTTTTCGGCTGGTAAGGGCTACCCAGCCTCATTTGCTTAGAGTTGTGACCGTGTGACTAAGTCCAAGTCAATGGCGTGTGAATTGGACTAACATGTAGAAACTTTTAAAGGGAATAAGCTTACCTATCCCATTTCCTCCTTTCTACTGGCTGGAATGAGGATGGATTATGAGCTATCTTTGCTCCTGCAATGAAGACGCTACTCTGGGAATATACAAAATTAACTCAAGATGAATTAAAGACAAAAATTATCTCAAGATGGATTAAATATTTAAATGTAAAACCTGAAACTATAAAAACCCTGAAAGACAACCTAGGCAATATCATTCTGGACATAGGAACAGGCGAAGATTTCATGACAAAGATGCCAAAAGCAAAAATTGACACATAGGATCTAATTAAACTAAAGAGCTTCTGCATAGCAAAAGAAACTCGTCAACAGAGTAAACACACAAGCTACAGAGTGGGTGAAAAGTTTTGCAAACCATCCAGGTAAGGAAGGCCTACTATCCAGTATCTATAAGGAACTTAAACAAATTTACAAGAAAAAAATAACCCTATTGAAGAGTGGACAAAGTACATGAACAGACACTTTTCAAAAAAAGACATACATGCAGCCAACAATCATATGAAAAAAAGCTCAATATCACTGATCGTTAGAGAAGTGTAAATCAAAACTACTATGAGATGCCATCTCACACCAGTCAGAATGGCTATTATTAAAAAGTCAAAAAATAACATGGTGGTGAGGTTGCAGAGAAAAAGGAACACTTATATACTGTTGGTGATAGTGTAAACTAATTCAACCATTGTGGAAGACAGTGCAGCAATTCATCAAAGCCCTAAAAGCAGAAACACCATTGACTCAGCTATCCCATTACTAGTTATATACTCAAAGGAACATAAATCATTCTATTATAAAGATACATGCACGTGTATTGTTCACAATAGGAAAAACATGGAATCAACCTAAATGCCCATCAATGATAGACTGGATAAAGAAAATGTGGTACATATACCCCATGGAATACTATGCAGCCATATAAAAGAACAAGCTCATGTCCTTTGCAAGAACATGGATGGAGCTTGAGACCATTATCCTTAGCGAACGAACACAGGAACAGAAAACCAAACGTGACATGCTCTCACTTGAAAGTGGGAGCTAAATGATGAGAACACATAGAGGGGAACAATAAGCACTAGGGCCTATCAAAAGATGGAGGTAAGGAGGGGGGAGAGGATAAGAAAAAATAACTAATGGGCACTAGGCTTAGTACCTGAGTGATGAAATAATCTGTACAACAAATCCACGTGACACAACTTTACCTATATAACAAACCTGAACATGTACTCTTGAACTTGAAAGTTAAATAAAAATAGAAAAATCACTTCTTTCTAATTTTATTATTTTTAATTGATAAATCATAGGTATATACATTTTGTGGGTACAGTGTGATGTTTTGATATATGTATACAATGTGTAATGATTAAATAAACCTAATTAACATGTTCATCACTTCACTTACTTGACTTTTTAATGCTTTTATTACTTTATTTGTAATATACTTTTGTAACGTATACAAACAAGTTCATTAACAATATTGCTTCATTCAGTCATTGATCTAAATTTAACCTTAGAAAACTAATTGACATAATGATAATTTAAATGTCTTTCTCTCTTTCATTTGTTTTTTTTTTTAGAATGAAAGAGAGAAAGAGGAAGAGATTTTAGAAAAGGAGAAAGAAACAGCAAAAGAAAGAAAAAAAGAGAAAGAAAGAGGAAGAGATTTTAGAAAAAGAGAGAAAAGGAGAAAGAAAGAAACAAGAAAAGAATGAAAGAGAAATAAAGAGGAAGAGATTTTAGAAAAAGAGAGAAAAGGAGAAAGAAACGGCAAAAGAGAGGAAAAAAAGAATGAAAGAGAGAAAGAAAGAGGAAGAGAAAGAGGGAGAGAGAATGGGATTCTTGTTTTATTGCCCAGGCTAGAATACAGTCTAAAAATGGGTATTAAAAACTTCTTTTATGCTAATAATTGTG